>OZ012709.1:8316816-8397166 GCA_963942595.1 Cylloceria caligata
GAGAGAGAGAGAGAGAGAGAGAGAGAGAGAGAGAGAGAGAGAGAGAGAGAGAGAGAGAGAGAGAGAGAGAGAGAGAGAGAGAGAGAGAGAGAGAGAGAGAGAGAGAGAGAGAGAGAGAGAGAGAGAGAGAGAGAGAGAGAGAGAGAGAGAGAGAGAGAGAGAGAGAGAGAGAGAGAGAGAGAGAGAGAGAGAGAGAGAGAGAGAGAGAGAGAGAGAGAGAGAGAGAGAGAGAGAGAGAGAGAGAGAGAGAGAGTAAGAGAGAAAGAGCCAGAGAGCAAGAGAAAGAGAAGGCTCCGTAAGAAATCTCTCGAACGAGGTACACGAAAACGGCGAGAGCTCGTGCGCCTTCCCTTGGAACCAACATCCGGATACGCAAGCATACGACATTTCCATCGGGGAAAGCTCTCGACGCAACACCTCGGCTTATAACACGAAAAACCTCCAACTCTTATCCCTCTCGAACTTTATATGTATTTCTTATTTTTTTCTCTTTCAAACCGCAAATGTTTTTACGTTCATGGCGGAGAAACAGTTTATTCCAAACTTTACCTGAGCATTACAAATGAATCAGTAATTTAAAAAAAATCCAATAAATGCAAGATCACATCTATCTATATAAATATGTAGTATGCTGACAAATAAATTATATACTTTAAGAAAAGTAATTCTGTGCCAATTATTTTGATCTCAAACGGTATTTTTACCCGATTGCACTTAGTTATTATCCATTCGATTGGCTTTCTCGTATTTCTCTGGACTCTAACGTTGCAATCTGTACTCACTGGTCAGTCGGTTGCAGAAGCTACGATCGTGAATCCGATTCGTCTCATCACCTGTGGGAAACCGCAATTAACCGGTTTGCTCGGTAACGCGCATCATTCGGACAAGAGCATCAGCTCCATGGTGTGTGAAACGTCAGGTGGCTGAGTAGGTGTTTGCGAAGGACGCATCTCAGTGGACCAGGTAAATTGTCTCGTATCTCGGTCGAGTTTATACCTAGAAACAGCAACAACAGGCTTCCGGGCAAAAGCGCTCCCTTTCTATATCGTTCTCCGGTCCAGCTTCCAGCTCGGACTGATAAGCTTAGTACCAAAATATTCTATCTATCCGGTTATCGGCTTCTTCGTGCTCGATAGTCGGATAGATAGATAGGATGTACATAAGAACGATCAGCAGAGTTTTCTCTCGACATTATTAACTGCTGCGTATCAACCCTTCTGAACTACTCGACCGGACACCCCGTTGACGCGCGATGTCGATTGAAGTGTAACGACGAGATAACGCTAAATGCGTGGCTAACCGAGCGAACACGGGATGCACGTCCCTCCGTTACTCCGAAGTGAATCGCAGAAGGGGTGAATTCGAGGCATTGTTGCAGTCAAGCTAGAGCGGGGTGAGATTATATTATCTCGGAAAGCTGAGCAAGTGGAATCGATGGTTTTTGTCAAGCCATCCATTTATACGGTTTTTGCAGAAGAAGGGGATGTCATGGCGAGAATAAAGTTGCTAATTCTTTTTTATAAATAATATTGCAAACGCTAACTTAAGTGATTCTAATAATCAGACGGGTATTGCCATGCTACGAAGTAAAAAAAGGAACGTTAAATTTGGTTCAGTGGCTTAGTGGCTCGTTTCATTCATATTTTTATTATGAAGAAAATAGTCGACCTTGTAAGAATTTCTCAATATAAGTGCAGATGAAGCACAGTAGCTGCATCCGCACTTATATTGCTCGGAAATGCGTAATAACGAGACTACCGTTATAGCAATCAAAATTGGCGTGTTTAGTCAGCCCAGGAATTGAAGGCGGGAAGGGGATGCAGTTAGGCAGGCAAGTAGAAGCAAACCCACATACTGCTGAGTCTGATAGCTCGCTGTGTAAACAGAGTCAAGGCGTATTTTCCGTGTGGCATCGTCGCCACGGTGACATCGTCGTCGACGTTGTGACCCTGCAGACATTGCCCATAACTCGTGAGCACATGACGAATAAACGGCGAGGGTATAGACCCTCCTTTGCACGCGTGTACGTCTGCAAGCACTAACAAAAACGGTAGGTGCAACAGGAAGTTGCTAGAGCGCGTGCTCAATTTGGTGCAAGATATTGCTCGGAAATGTTACTTTCTTACCCTTTGCGACCCCGGCCAGTTACCGATGTTTACTTTGCATGCCAGAGATACGCTCAAGAGTCGGAGAGAGCTCTGTGTACGAGGTAGTCTCGTTAACTCCGAGAGAAACGGAGACGGTGAATATTCTCTTGACTATATTCTCGCGCATCCATATATTAATACTTAAAATTCATTGCTTTAGTAACATCTGCTACGGGATATGTTACTTGCAGTGGTGCCGCACTCTCGAGGTCGTTGTAAAAGGGACGGTTGGAGCTAGAAAGCGAGCGAGCGAGAGGGTTAAAGCGAGGGATGAATATATTAAGGTACACGAACGCACTTAGCGGTTGCGCGCATCCCCTCGTTACACACAGTACCCCGAGTCGGCCAAAGCCTCACAAATGCGAAACTACGCCAGCTCGTGACTACCCTCACGTGGATATAATATATATAATATTCTGTTATATAACTGACTTTTAAATTTAACTTTTGGAGGAGAAGGTGAAAATGTTGATTACTGAGTAGACCATTCGTATATTCGTAAAAAAACTATTTGATTGTTCAATCTTACCAACTGCAGTTACCGATTCTACATATCCTAATAATTTACTTTTGTTCGAAAAGGTTAAGCAATTGCGAATAAAACTAATTAGCAAAATTTCAGTTATCGCTCTCTCGCGCTCTTATGATAGTAACTCAAGAAATATTTTGTCTTAAGAACCATGGGTAACCAAAATTACTCAGGGATCGCTATTTCCCTCTTTTCGTCTATGTTCATCTCGTCATTACACAGAGAATTCTGCTTCTCAGACTCCGTTTCCTCCCCGCTGCTGCCGCGACTGCCAGGAGCTTGAGAAATCGGAGTTGCGAAAGAAGATGTTAAACAGTTGTCAAGCACAAGCGAATCTCGACGGTTTCCAGAGGCAGGGATGGCATTGCCGCGGGTATTCTCGTGGAAGAAGGCTTGTTTTGAGTGAAACGAGGAAAGGATGAAAAGCGTTAGTAGATATGGCTGTGCGTAAGCAGACAGATAGGCAGACTGAGTGGCGACACCCCGGTGAAATTGAATTACAGTAACCAAAGTAAAGTTGGATGATCTGTCCGTGCATTGTTCTCTCTCCTTTTTGCGTATCCTTGTTCTTGTCTTTCACCGTTCTCTTGGATTTCTCTTGTTCCGCTGTTCGTCCACCGTCGTCAGAATCATCCCGGAAAAACTTTCAGCGAAGTACCGCGAGAGAGTGCTAACTCTCTTGGCAGTATTACTACGTCGGAGCTACGGTATTCTTACCCCTTTTGTTCGCCTACCCCCTTGGCCCCCGTAGAGCCTGAATTAATTGCCGGCTTTTTGACATCCATTCATTGCTGGGGAGTCTCCCGAGCCTGGCAAAGGACGTAGGCGAACACATCGGCTAAAGGAAAAGTTACCTGTCTAACGTAAGCCCGAGATAAGGACCAAAGTCCCGCGCCACGCGAACTTTGCTAGAATTTAGAGAGACACTTTTCTCAATCCTTCCTATAAATCACGATGAGACGATAGTTTCCTCTGCACTCCGGCTGAGAGATGCAATTTTGCATTTACCCACAAGAACTGCAACTTTACGCGACAGTCCAACGACTGCTGACTAGATTTCTCATTGATTCGGTAGTTTCTCTAATTACTGCGTGCTGCTGCTGGCGGCGATAGAAATAAGACATGTGGAACTTGCCGGACTCTATACGACGGATTTTGAATGGTTTTGGAGAGGACGTCAGTAGATTTTGGGGTAGTCGTTCCAACGGGGTAGATTGCAGTATAACTATCCCCGACTAAGGGGCAAACGAGAGGAGAAGAACGACTGCGGAAGCCGGAAATTTGTCACTGACGAAAAGTTCGAGAACCTCTGAAGGAAAGCGCTGAGACAGACGACGGCTTCTGTCCTTTTACCGTCGTCCTCGACAATATTCTCAGAACTCCGAACAAATCCCCTTACCTCTGAACCTCCCTGGCCATCGGCTCGTGCCTGCCTCGAGCCTCCACGAAACTATTGAATATGTATAAGTTATATTTAATTGGGCGAACGGGCGCGTGCCCTACGCCAGGTCCTAAAATCGAGAGAGGTAAAGTCGAGGCCAATTGTACGAGCTACCTACACATACTTCTGGTCCTACCCAGGATCTACACGATATATATGAAATTCTGCGCGAGAAAATGAGGAAATTGGAAAGCCACGATTATAATATTCTTAAGTGTATCCTTTTGTTAACTATTTAATAAATTTATTATTTCGTCGCGAAATTAAATTCTGGAACTTGCCCAGAATTAGATTCCGCGTTGGGCTTGATTTCTCGATACTCTAAAGGAGTTGAACTCGGTAAAACGTGTGTGGAGCAAAGTACTGTAGCAGCAAAAAGCAAGTCTCCTTCTGTCGAGGCTCTAAGTGACTCCGACGTGTTATCACCGGGCGCAGCGCGCGGGGTAAAGTGAACCCGTGCCACCTAACGCCTTCGTGCTGATTACATGGCGCGAGGGAGCCATTACGGTCACGAGTGGCAGTCGACTGAGCGAGGAAGCTTCCTACCTGCTCATCTAAACTGCTGCGAGATGCCGAGTGTCCGATACCCTGAATAAAAACTACGAGAGAGTCGAGTCGAGTCGAGCAGCTTAGGCATTTTCCGAAATTAAATTTTTCTTTTTTACTTCTTCCTTTTTCTTGTTCTGACTCTCTTGACTCGGCGCTCACTTCCTTCCACCACTTGTCGCTGTTAATACAAGTAATAATTTATTCGATAAGCAAAAGTGGTGCCTCTATGCTTCTTAGTATTATGTGCATCAAGTCAGGCGGAATTTCAATGGTGGAGTTTCTCGAGAAACTATATCCGCACGTGCGGCATCAGTTGCGAAAGACGAACAGTCGCGGCGTGAGCAATAGCAGTTTCTCCTTCGGGAAGAACAGATTCGGGGGAAGTCTTGCTCCAGTCCTCCTGGGCGAACAATTCGTACAAGGCCCGACATAGCAGATGCAAGCTCGTCTTTGTCGTCAGGGCGAGAGTGACGTTTACATAATCTTGGCATTAGTTGTCGTCTCGACGCCCTTCTCCGTATACGAGATTTTCGAAGCAAGGGTTTCCGTGCCCCAGCCCCTTTCGTTTCCGGCTTGCCGAGCTGTACTACTTCAGCTGTCTTGTTTGTAGAATCCGTCGAAAATGTAGTCTTCAGTCACTGGTATAAATTTCAATTTTTAATTATCTTCAGACTTTCTTCATCATTTTTTTTTAGCTTAATCTGCGGTAGCTTTTTTTAGCTGGAATCTGGTAGCCATTAATCAGATGATGGACAAATCGACTTCAAGTTTCGATATCGAGTCATTACATTTTTAGAGAATGATTTTTCAAAGAAAAACAGAAAACAATGCATTATTTTTTTCAGTAATTTATCTTTGAAAATATTACACACAGAAAAAAATATTTATATTCCATGACACTAAGTAATTATATCCAGTACCCTGACACGTTGTACTGACACAATCTATTTCCGTCGTTAGTAAAATATGTTACCTCGAATCGAGGCAAAGGCAAAGAACTACACCTGTGTTTCTATGTATAAACTATAGAACGAATCCTGTCAGTGTGATACGCCAGAGACTGTGTAAAATTATTTACAGTGCGAATATCAGCAGAGGCAAGGTTATCGTTGGTCGTGGTTCAAACTCTCTGTTTTTCTTGGTGAAGAGATGGTTCGATACGTATAACCATAGGGAGAAGCTCGTCAGGGCTTTGTCGCTTCCAACCGCCAGGCGAGTAAGAGACACGAAAACGGCAAAGGGGATGAGTGCAGGGCGCGTCATGCGAAACTTCAATTCAAATATAGAAATGGGTATTCTCCTTTTCATCCATCCCTCCCCCTGCAGCTTTGGCCGAGTGACATTTGGTAGATCGTATCAGGCTCGTTTGGGAATTGGTGGCGTTGCACCGGGGCTGGGGGAATGGTTGGTACGATCGTTCGTCAGTTATATGGAAAGGGATGTTTCCGATATGTGTGTAGCAGAGACCGAGTCGAGCTTTCTGCAACGCTCATTGTATATATATAGGTATACGAAAGAAGAGGGCAAAGTTTCTCGGTTCGATTGAGATATCGGTTTCGGGAACCCAGAGATTCCTCGCGAGTCGAGGGGGTTTCGAATTGAAACTAAGCGAAGGGTGAGTGAAAGCTCTAGGCGAGTCTGCTCACCATCAACGGGTATTTTCGACCTCTCCGTCAAGCTTTTTAGGTCGGTTAGAGTAGAAACGACGCCGAGGGAGAAGCAAGAAGGAATTCGATCGGACGTTTTCCACTGGTAATCTGCTCTGCTGTCTGATGTCTCCACTGGAAGGGGGGCGTGCACGATGGGA
This sequence comes from Cylloceria caligata, assembly GCA_963942595.1. Taxonomy (NCBI): domain Eukaryota; kingdom Metazoa; phylum Arthropoda; class Insecta; order Hymenoptera; family Ichneumonidae; genus Cylloceria; species Cylloceria caligata. Next base: position 8,323,290 of record OZ012709.1, read on the forward strand.
GCCAGGAAGAGGAATGAAGAGCCGAGCAACCCTATAATTAAGAGACGCTCGAGGGTGCTGTGGTTGCTCTCTCAGCATCTTCGACACAGTCCGGAAAATTGAAGGGAAAGAAAGAGGGTTGTCGTAAAGAAACGCCCCACAAGCAATGTCTCTTCACTCCTTATAGCAGAGTGTCGTGCAAAATGGAACATCCTGAGGAATAGCGACAGCTCAAATTATTGTAGACTACATTTATTGTAATTTTTTAAAAACAAAGTTTGAATTCCTACAATCTTTCTTAAAATTTATGTCTTCGACTAGAAAAATGTAATATTCAAAACATTTAACCGAAAAAAATCATGGAAAATTGTTTCTCTCCTTGCTTTAATTTAATTGATAAGAGAAATATAAGAGCGATACGATAACGATATAGTTTCTGATGTTTATAGTCGCGACGTCGGTATACTCCACTTTTCCCTCTTTTTTTCCGTATCTCATTGATTCGAATATTCCTGTAACGGAAAACAAGATACTTTCTTTACTTGAGTAACGGCTCGAAGCTGACGAAGAAAGTGGAACATCACACCGCATTGAGATAGAGAAATCGTGTCAAGATATATTATAATTAAAACATGTAACAGTTCCTCGGCGCTGTCAGCTCCAAATGATAAAATATACTGACGTAACTCTCGAGCGTAGTCACTTCTCATTTATAAAATGGGCGTAGATAGGTCTTCCCTCTTGAATAAGTCGCGAAGGCAGCGAGCTAGAAGCCTCTAGGTGGTACGAGGGGTTGAGGGAAGGAACTAGTAAGAGTGTGACGTTCCGACGTCAAGAAAGAAGTCGAGCCAAGACGACCGAGAGAGCTCGTGTCTCATGGAATAACGGAGGGGGATTTCTATTCGTGGGTAACCCTCTCACTAAGCTCTTACCACACTCTTCTCTATTTCTGCTTTACATCTCCCTCCTCTATTACTCCCTCTCGCCATTTCTCGCTCGCGCCTTGGGCCCTATGTACAGAAGGCTTTAATACTTGAGCGAGAACGGAAACGCAGCCCACACTTTGCCAAAGCGTCCTGTAGCCTATCAATCTAAGCGGCAAACCGTACTAGGGGTATTTATTCAAGTGGACGACGTCCTATGTACTCACATACGCATACATCTTTTGGACGAGGTTCGCAGAATAAAAGGAACAAATCGAGCGACGAGATTAGCTAGAGACAAATATATATTTGGTTAGTTCGAATATCTTTCCTCGGGTTAGAAATTAACCATAACCGCTGGAATGTCTATCGCATTTATCCGATAGTGACCGTTGAAATGCCGCCGGTTTGTTGTTGATTTCGCGAGTATACCTCGTACCGCTCTTGTGTCTCTGAGGAATTTCGATCTGGCGAACAATTAAACGACTTTCCAGTCAGACGTCTTCCCAAGAGCTTTGCCGTACCGATTCCTTCAATTCTATACTGGTAATTCTGGCTGTTGGTTCGCGCACATCAGGATACCTCGTGAATCCTAAGCTGGAGAGGTACCTGCAACCTCGTCCTAGAACTAGAGAGGTTTCTCTCCGGTGCGCACACAGATATACACACCATTCGTCATCTCTCTCGCTCTTTCGCTTGCCTTCCCTGTTCCTGTACCCACCGCGAACCTTGCACTGGGCGATCCCAGCTGCATTACCTTGATGAGCCTCCGCATACACTATTCCCTGTGGTTCATCTCTCGCTTGCTTGACTGTGAGACGATGGAGAGTGAGGAACGTGCCAGCTAACAGAGTCTCAACGTCGTCGTTGGCGTCGTCGTGTGAAACAGAACGAGGAAGAGGGTCAGGTCGAGGCTGGCACGCCCGCAGGATTTACCTCTTGGTATATTACTGCACTATACGTTATTGTGGCAGAAAGACTTGGGAATGAAATTGTTGATACTGTTCAAGAGGTTCTGCAGAGAGAATAGTAGCTATCATTACTCTTAAATAGACATTTAGTTATTGAGTATTGAATTAAAGTCGGATTTGTGCAGTTTAAGGAATTTTGTCAAAATTTGCTTTCTAACTGATTTTTTTGTCTACAAAAACCTGTTTTGGTGTACATTTTGAGAAACGTACGAGAGACAAAGTATAAAAATCGATGCTACTTGGCATGGAAAATCCTGTACATATGATATACACGTGAACTCGCGGAGTGCAGATATTAGTGGCTTTGATATCAGCCCTAAAGCAAACCCGAGCTGGCCAACGTTCGTCCCGAATTAGCGTGTGGCTCGTGCGCCCCCATTGGGAGTAGGCTGTGAGGGGGGTGGTGGTAGTCGCATAGCCATCGGTGTATAGGAGGGATAGTACGACCAACATCCGCAACCCTGTTGCCATCTCTTCCGACGCAGTACATGCTTGTTTCGTGCTGCTGTTCTCCCCTTCAGCATTGTGCGGAGAGCTGACCTGGCCTGTCGCTCTGTGGTCGCGAGCGCGATCCGCACAGACACAGACAATTCTCTCGTCTGTTCTCGCTCCCCGGTGAAAGGTCGTGTACGCCCCGGTGCCCGGAACCTTTCGCTGCCTCAACCGGAACTGGTCAACAAAGAGCCCACATTTACTTACGTTTAATATGTTTGTAACGCTTCTGTAATAAAACAGTTTTGACGGGGCGAACGAAATCCGAAGGACGGTAAGGAAAGAGTGCGAGAAGAAGAGGAGAGGATGAGAAGTGAACCGGAGAAAGGTCGAGTAGGGATTAAACGAAGAGCACATTTAATGCTCGCCAGTTATAACCACTGGGTTTTCTCAACAGCTACTTTGGCTGTGTCTCTTGCTTCTCCGAAACCTCATCTATCCGCAAAACGCTAGCATCAAGCACTGTGTAACTATATCACTGACCACTGGCGTTCTTTTCTACTGCACCGCAATCCTACCATTGTCTCGTTTGCCTCCCGAAAAACTTGCTCTGCAAGCAAACAGGGCGGGGCAAATGCATTTTGCATTGTTGAAAATCACATAGACAAGTTAAGAACGTTCAGCATATATGACAAGCGCTTTGTTTTCATTTAGAGTGTGCAAATTATGAGTTTGCCGCAACTATATCAGTGAATTAGCGTAACAATTTGAGCGTCCTCCCACTCGCCCTGTAGCATGCTAGCGCTAAAATGGATTGAGCAACGACGAGTTTACAAGCTGTATAACGTACCACTGTGTGTATAAGTAAGTTCTGTGTGGCTTAATTCTATTCAGTACACATGCGACACTCTCGAAACGGCTTCATCTTAAAGCGCTCGGAGAGCGGGAGTTGGGGAGAGAACGCGAAGCGCCAACTCGAGTTAAACGGGATGAATGTCGGTTCGCTAATAGTTGTTAGGAATTGCCACCATCATCACCCTCCCCTTGGTCGCCCTCTTAGAGCTTGCTTAGACCGCTTAGAGGGACTCGAGGTTGGAGAACGTGTAAGCGCAAAGCCAGGCGAGAGAAAACCTAACGGCGGAAACGGGGAATATAGCATGAGAAACACGAAATGTAAGAGAGATGGAGAGAGAGTTGAGTTGTGGGAGAGCGAGAGGGCAGAAAGAGATTTAGCAGCGACGACGAACAACCGAAATGAGCTAGCTAGGCAACTTCTACTGCCGACAGAGAGAGTATCTGCACTCGTTGCGTCCGCAGCTCGCGCGAACCCCCATTCACGTTCCACTTCATGGGATTACTACTTTACTTGCACCAGTTTCTCACTGAGCTTTCCAATGGTACGTGTGTTTCACTCCCTCTTTGTTTCTCTCCATCTCCAAAACCGGATACGAAGCAGGCAACGATGAACATGCACTTCAACCGAGCGATTGTAATTAACCGGATATCAACGTATTAAATTTCTACAAGAGACAAGACGATACAAGGTCAGTACATAAGTATCGGAAGCAACTTCTGACAGTATAAAGAAGATGAGGTTATAGAGGAAGTGGGATATGAGAGAAGATGCGTGAATAACGAACCATATATAGTCATATATATAGACACTGAAGGAAGAGAAAGAAGATACGACATAGAATATCCATTTCAGTGAGATTGGTAAGAGATCCGCGATGTCGACAGGAGCGTCTACTAGGATTACTTGCGCAGCGGAGTTCTATTGTGTAACGAAGAAGAAACGACTTCCGGTGCATGCGCATCTTCTTCTCTTACAGACTGTGCTCTCGAGACATAAAGGCTGCGTTACCTATCGGAGCGCACTTTATCGCAGAGTTAAAATCAATTCACGATGCGATTAAATCAAATGCTGGTTTTTTCGCATAAATACTAAAAAAACAGTTTGGAAGGTTCCAGCTTCCATTTATTAATGCCATTAATCAGCCCCTTGGCGGAACCTCCCATCTCTTCCTCCTTCTTGTTTTTTTCTTTACTCGTCTCAACTCGGTTTCGTCCAACGGGAGTAAGCACTCTGAGAATGCCTGACCTGTTCTCGGCTCGGTTGAGCTGTTCTCAAGCTCATTTGAAAAATCCACGCCTTCTCGCGGTCTGAGCTAGAAGCGGAAAAAAGCAAAACGTCAATTTTTATTTACCTTTCCTCTCGCTCACAAAGTGCAGGCTGTGCCGGTGCGCTCGAGCAATTGTTTTTCAATGCGACTTTTCCACGGATTTCACTTACTTACTGGTAACCTCCCTCTTCGTTCACCGCGACGACTTTTCCTTCTCGCTTTCTTTCTTTGTTTATTTATTTCTCCTTGGGATTTGCCATCGCTATTGCTCGCCTCAGCAAGGCGTATTTTCTTGAAACGTAGCTGCCCTGGCTCAGACTTGTACCACCGCTGCCGCGCAACCCCCCACGAACTTGCCTTTCTTCGATGAAAATTCATTTCCTTCCTTTGATTTACCCTGAGCACCCGGCGTCTGAAACCAACTCTTCTTTCTTTCTCTATATTCCTTGCTTTCTCGTTATATTCGCGAACTAAACTGGCCCTTTCTATATTCTTTTGTACAACCCTTATACTTGATAATCTCGTTCTCTCTGTCACGATTTGTTCACTATTAGAACTGAAAGAATTCTCAACGCGACGAGTCTCTGACATTCGCATATACATTTAAAAACCTGGAATAAGATAGAGAGGCACACACACATGTTGAACGAGAGCGCGTGCAGCAAACTCGCGAAAGGGCAAATGATGACCTACTTGGAAGATCCTCTGTTATAACGACGGTTATACATACTACACACGGGGCGCAACGAAAAATTTGCCCCGAGTCTTGGCAATCTTTCACCGACAGAAGCCCGACCACGAATCCTAGAAGAAAAGCTCTTGTTCGCGCAACTGCGTCCTCTCAACGGAAGACATTTTCTTTAAGCAAGTTCCGACGCTACAGTCCAGTAAAGTGCGGATCTGACATTTTAAACAAGTGTGCTGAGACTAGATTGGAGAAAGGACAGCTTCAAAAGAAAGCTTTATTTAAAGCCTACCGAGACTTCAGAAAGCAATATTTAAATCGTAAAAATAACGTCTAAATATAGAATTTGCAGTCAGCTTTAGTAAAAAGCGCCTATGGGTATCTCGATTACGAGGCAGTTGTTAATATCGATGTGTTCGCAGCACCCTGATTTCCTTGAGAACCCCTGCAACATAGCTCAGTCTGCGCCTATGCCCTCTGTCGCCTGCCTGCTTCCACCAACCACTACAATTCGCGTTCTACGCTCTGTGCCTTGTGCGCTCCGGGGGTGGTTGGCGCTCCTTCTCGTGCGCCCTATTAATTACGAGGCAACGGCTCGCGTGATTCGAGCTATTTGCCCACCCCTGGGTACCCCGTCTTCCTCATTTCTCGAATCTAGCCCGAACTTTACACGTATATAGAGTATCACCCGCTGTCTCTCTTTCTCTCTCGTTTTCCGCTAACCATAGATATAGCTTTTCCAACCCCTTTATTTCCAACCTTCGAACAAGCCAGAAGAAAACTGTTGTTCCCTTTTTCTCTCGTCAACGTTTCACTTCTATTTCTTCTACGTCGAACCATCTTCCAACATTTCACAAAACTTTTCTATGATGCTGTTCCACTTTATTTCTTTACGCGTCGCAGGACATTCGAGAGGACGTAGAGTCGCGCGTGTACGATATACAATATTGGAAACGACTGGAAGGCTGAAAGCCACCTCAGAAAGAAATTGTATACACATTAACAATCTTAAGAAACTTTCTCAAATTCTTTTTACAACTAATGCGGCTACAGAATTAAAGAAATAAAAACTAACAAGTCAGTTTTTGTATGATCAACCCTAGTGTGTCTTTTGTAGACAATAAAAAGACCTTGACATATATGAATTTCTTCATTTATTTAAGAATGAAGAGAATTGTGTGTGTGTGTGTTAAATTTAATGATAATAAAATTTAATTGGCGAAGAATGCACTTGAATATAAGCAAATCCTAAAAAATCGGAAAACCCCTTTTTTTTTTTTACTTAAAAACAATTCATTTTTTCCTAATTAACAGATTGTAGAATTTCTGGAGTTCTTAAGAGGACATATTGGACTCTTCGAATAGAATAGTCGTTTTTTAAATCTGTGGAAGAAGCCTTTAAAGTGGAATCTAGCACATTACTCATTCATTATTGTCCACCTTTTACAATGACACATGTATGAGGAAGTATGTTAATCGATTTTCGCTTCCTCATAGAGGAAGTATGTTGATTGATTCTGACTTTATGATAGAGAATGCTGTGAAAAAGGTGGACAGTAATAAAGAAGCAATGCGAAAGTTTCTACTTTGCAGGCGTCTTTGAATAATATTGCTCTTATCTGCTCGATATCTATAAAAGTTAGTCAATCAGTCATTTTTCGAAAATGGCAAATTTCATAACTCTTGATACCTATTGTCAATCCCAAACACACGCAATAACAACTAAACTCTGATAATACCTACTCTTGTGTAAAAATGTCGTTCCGATCGTTTGAAAATGGTTCCAGATATCGCGTTCACCGACATTTTTCATGAAATAAAAAATCCTATAAAACATCGACTGTCTTAAAAGTTGTAACAAAAATTAAGTCGAATAAAGGGTTAAAGGGTTCTTGAATTATAAGCGCTTTACTTTGGAACATCCTTGACCCACACGAACACAAACGTCCGACATTTTGTCGAAACAATTTTAAGTATTCTGGCATTAATCTCCAATTTTTTAAAATGAAAATAAAGCTTTTATGATGAAGCAAAAAGTATAATTATTTGAGCATATGAAAATCAATAAATATAAAAAGTTAAAAAAGGAGAATAATAAATGAAAAGTTACTATAACATTTTTTATACACACCTCTGTAAATATTTTTCATTAAAAATGTATGAAATAACGTAAATCAAAGTGTAAGATTGACGAAAGAATATCAGTAATTCAATCATAAGGATGGCAGTTAACGCACTGTACCGTCCTAGAGTCTTTTCCTATCCACTAAGATGTTTATTTCATTATGAGTCGTAAAATACGAAAGATAAGCTATAAATTAATTTAAAAACCAGGAAATATTAAAAATACGCAGTTATACGTGAAATACTCTACGTTCAACGACAATAAAAAGGAAAATGGACTTACCTACAGAAAACACTAGCACTGATAATTCTTTGGAATATAAACGTACCCCAGGTAATATAAAACTGATTACTATGAGGCGGGTATTCAGTGACTGGTGCCTCAACTAACTGGCATGTCCCCAGGCCTACAAAGTGAAATTAAATTATGGATAGGTTTCCGAGCCGAAAGTGTTATCTGCTATCTCAATGTCGAACTTTGAAATTCTATTGCAATACATTTGTACCCCAGAGTATCACTTTAGGGTTAAAACGATGGGTTAATCGTTACCTTAATATAATTTGTGGTTTTATTGTAACGACGGTGGCTCTTATTGCGTAATGGCCCGTATTTCCCGTACGTATAATATCCGGGCTCATCTCGACATGGACAACCTCGAGTCCTGCTGGAAAAGTATATCGAGCTAGAAAATCGCCTCTCTTCGTTTATCCGACCATTCGGTCTGGACTCGAGTATCGTAGAAAAAGCAGCAAGCGACCACTTCTCGGTTGCGTCTGCACCTAGGAAAACTCAAACCCTTCCCGTCGAACTGGGTCGACTCGGTTAGACAGAAAAGAGAAAGCTTGGATAGAGAGAGAGGGTAGAAAGAAAGAAGAAAAAGAAGATTAGAAAGAATGTTGACGGTGACGTCTCGAGTCACGCGCGCGTCCCCCACGTCGTACCGACGAGTTTTCGCTGCAGTCGACGCTTCGCGGGCAATCGAGTATCCCGGCACACCCTTTCCCGCTCTCTGCAGCAGCGGCAGCCTCCATCCTCGGCTAGTCAGCCAAACAGCCAAGCAGGCATCCCCTTGGAGGAAACTCCTCGCGAATGTTTTGCTCGTTCGACGAAAACACGTTGCTCTTGTGCACACATACGCCCTACCACGTACACACGCCAATACGCCAGTGGCCGAGCCAGTACCCGAGACTGAACAACGGAAACTGCTGCTGCTGAACTGCAAGATCTCGAGAGGGAGGGATGGGAAATACAGTCATGGGGAGTCTGCTTGTAAAATGTTATTTGTTGGAAACCAGAGAAATCAGAAACGCTTCGTTGCTTAGGCGACTTTTTTTTACTGTTTCAAACTATGAACTGGGGATTAACTTATAAAAGCATATATAGTTCGCACTTTTAACGCTCAAAAAATATGGCTTAGCAACAAAACTTATATTTAAAAAATATTTTTAATCTAAAATAATTTAAAAATTAAGGCGCTGTAATGAAAATTATGTTGATATATTTCATAAAAAATACAGACTATCCGATTTTCCGATGATCCCTTATTTTGTCACACGTACCAATCGACAGCGGTTTTTCTTCATCCCCTTCCGCACCGGAAAAAGCCGCCCACTCGGCATTCTCAGCTTTAGTACCCGGGACACAAAATCATCTGCACCCCTCCACCTGTTGGTATACACCAGTACGAAACGAGTGAACCGCTAAGCAGCAAACAGGTGAAGAAGATGTGCGATACACAGACACGAATTACGAGTAGAAATTACTCAACGAGTTTTCGTGATGGGGGTTGCTTGTGGTGTTGCTGCTGTTGCTGCTGGTTCTTCGGCGAAGAACACGGCGCATCTCGCACCAGCCCGTGATACAGCCGAATTTCGCGCCAACTCGATTTAACACGCGGTGACGACACGTGGAATTTCTCGCTATCTCGCCCGTGCCTTAGTCTCTTTCTCACTGTCGGTTAAAATTCGCAATTAGTCTCTCTCGACTGACGCCCCGCGTGGAGCGTGCACCACACTCCCCTGCGTTTACCCGCGGGGACTTCTATACCAGGTGTTTCCTAATTATTCGCTCTACGCACGAGCTTCTCCAAAGTTTCTTGTTCGCCTTCTGCGCGGGCGCGCACGGCGGTGAATGTCGGCGGAGAGCTACGGACTAAGTTTCAACTGTTAGGGGAGCGAGTGACGAAGCGAGAGAGAGAGAGAGAGAGAGAGAGAGAGAGAGAGAGAGAGAGTCGAGTTGTTGGAGTCGTCCCGCACGAGCGAAGCTTCACGAGAAACATTAATTTTACCCGTTAATTACGTGGCCTCAAAATGTAACCTATCGATCGACGTGGAAAGGCTAGCTGTCAGGAGAATTGAGCGAGGCAGGAAGCGCGTCGCTGAGACATTGAACGTAACTTGACTTGACCTCCGAGATCAGTCGGAACTTCTAAAACTCATCTTTTACCGCGTGTTCTTACTTGCGTTCTTAGACTTTGAGGGCTAATTTTCATTTCTTCATGTGGTTAAAAGAGCTTTAGGCTGCAAAAACTTACAGAATGTATATAAAAATATTGTTATCTAAAGAGGTGCTGTAATTTGTTAATAAATATATGGCGCTGGTTTACTCATTTGTTATTATTTTTCAAATGTATTTTTAACATTATAATTTTGTAAATGATCTTTTGATAACAAAATGAGATGGCAATGTTGAAAACTGGACTAATTTCATTTCACTTCTTCGCAAAATTTATATGTAAATATCGGTATTTTCCGGACTTTTATGGAAATTGATCGAAAAAATAGAATGGCACTGTCGTGGTAAACGTCGTGATTCGACCTTCCACATCCACCGGTCACCCTTCTTCCGGCAAAAGCTCTTTTGCCTCCTTTCACTGGCGTCAGCATATTACACACTCTCCGGCTCCATATTCTCTTGGCTTCTCGCCTAAGGTAAATGTTCATCGATCGGTTATCGATTCGCTGACAAAGCTCTATCGAGATTTGCATCTTGCCAGCAGCACAGGTGGGAGAGCAGAAGCCATCGCCGCCGCCGCCGTCGCCACCACCACCTTCGTCACCACCCCCTTCCCGTAGACCCTCTGCTTACTCGATCCAGCTCGCTCGTCCCGGCATTTTATCCGGCAATAATTCGTCGATGGGGTTAAGGGATGAAGGACGATATATCGAGGTTATCCACGTTATTTATCGCGAGCTGCCGGCGCGTTCTGCAGCAGTCCTCGTCGCACACTCTCGCGCTTTCGCCCAGCTCTCGAGCTCCTTCAAAACACAGAATGAAATGAAAAGGGACTCCAAAAACACCGACTGTCGAAGCGATCCTCTCACGTTTATATCAGAATTTAGCTGCAAATGAAACTTATATTTGGAATAAAAATGTTTAAACAATTTATGAAAATTCGACGAAAAAGAATCGCCTAAAGTTTCAAGATTTTTATCTGTATTGGGATCGCGCATTTGGATCCCTTCAATCCTAGAAATGTCGACTCTTCGAGCCTTGCTCCGTACCAAATGCAAGGACTCTCGTCAAACTAACAGGAAATACAATTACTATACCATCTGTACATTCTGTGGAACCGAGTTGAAAACAAACCAAAAATGTAAATTAAATATAGCAATGGTATTTCGTGTAGCTTCAGAAATTCTGCAGAAATTCCTACATGTCTCTGGTTTCTATCTCTAAAGGGACGAGCTATGTAAACGAGGAAAAACGGGGGTTCGGCGAGTGCAGGGGTGTTTCTCGCGTAAACAGAAAACACGACGTTATGGGAGAAGTTGGAGCGTGTCGGACAAACTGGCCATTGCTTCGTATACACTGGGCAGCAGCAAGCTCTCCACTTTCTCATCTCTGGTAGAGGGAGGGAGGGGGGGGGGGGGGAGAGAAATAGAGAAAGAGAGAAAGAGATGCGTTTAATTCTCACCCCTTGTGTATAAACTTCTCTGTCCTTTGCCTGTAAGTGTGAAAACTCATGTCCCAGCATATAGATGTTTCTTCCCTCGCAAAAAATGTTGATATTATGAGAGTGAAAAACCGAAAAGGTTCACGTGTCTAACAACAAGACCCGGGTAAAAATGTATAGAAAAATATTTCAACGCTGGCGACGTTGTCGTAATAATCGTAAAAAATATTCGCTCGCGTGAACACGCATGCGATTTATGTGCGGCAGTTTTCCCGCCAAGTTCATTCAGCGTCTTCGGAGAATCTGGATATAAGCCAAATGCTGAATACGCGAGCCGCAAGAGTCTCACGATGCATCGCATCGGTAGAAGCAGTAGAAGCAGACGCGAAGCCCGTCAGCCCTTCTGGTTAGACATACGTGCGAAGCCCCTACGCTGCTTTCTCCCGCTACATGTCTCCCCCTCGGTTCAACATTTTCTCAACGCGCGTACAGCCCCTGTATGCTTATGTGCTTGGAGTTTCGAGTGCGGCGTTGCAACAACGCATCACGCTTCTTCTGCCTGTATTCTAATAAGGCCATGGTTCACGACGCCCTATATTCCGCAATATTTCTCGACCAATTGTGCGCAAGGTGTTATTGCTGAATAAATGTGACAGACAAATCCGCGACTCGGAGTTATTGGTCACGTTATTCGTTGTGAAATTTCCCCTCTCTTGGGTCTCTCTTTCTAGTCTTTGTGTGGTCTTAAAAGCATGGATGTATGTTCTCTCACCTCACAGTGCATTCCTATGGTCGCACCAAGAGCGCTTCGACCTGTCGCTGTCGAGGTATTTCGACGTTAGTGTCAGCGAAAAATTTGTTTGTCGAGTGCAAACCGACTTTCTTTCGCTTCTCTCTTGCTCTTTAATCTATAGATACAGTCTTTCGTTCGAGTATAAGAGGGGATAAAGATGGAGAGGAAAGAGGGAGAAGGGGACAGAAGGGTGACCTTTACGCTAAAGTTCACCAGCTTGGACATCCCGTTTTTTTTACAGGAGAGGAAGAGAACGAGGGGAGCCTTCGCACTTTCCACATACATATCTACCAGGAACTGGTGCGTGAATCTTCTCACAGCCAACTAGAAGAAAATTTGTCCTAAACGTTAAAACGTTTAATAACTAATTAGAATAGCAGATAAAAGCTGTTTGGATGAGAGATTAGTGCTCAGCTCCTCTATCACTTACGACTACAGAAGCAATTGCTACTTTTCGGTTAAAACTTTTTTGGATTCACCATAGCGATAGTGAACGAACACTTTATCCGTGGTTCCTAGTTTTGTGCACGTTTGCAGATCAGAGTTTAGTTCCCATCTGCATGAGTTGCGAAGATTGCGAGTGTATTAGTAGTAGTGTGCGTATATGCTAGACGACCAGACGAGGAAGAGAGTGAGGCCGAGTGGTTCATAGTATTGGCTCGGAGCCAGAGCGATGCCATGCTGCTCAATGAAATCTTTTCTGGGTTAGCTAGCTTTGCTTCTGCTAGATCCCTCCACGCCTTTCGTATACACGAGAGAGACATGTACACAGGTCCTCGACTTACACACACATCGCAAGGAGCCAGGCTCGTTTACCGCTGCACCGAGTCCTTTCGCGTTAAACGTAGGATACGTTCACACCGAGTGGAGGCTGGCCTTCAGCCAGCCGGAGAGGCAAAGCATATAGATGTACCGACGAGAGGCCAACGTAGAGCAAAAATCGTTCCAAGTAGCGAGCTTCTGTATTCGGTCAGACTGAACACAACCGTCAAGCCAATTCGTTTCTATACGTTTTGTGGGGGAGCAGCAATCGGACAGGAGTACGCTTGTCGGGCTTCACGAGAGAGGGTGGCATGGAGAGATAGGGCTAACTTTGACAGATGCCGAAGCAAGGCCTCGCCGATAAGATACACAGAGGCACGACGAAAGCAGGAAGGAAAGTTCGGGGATAACGGCAAGGGGAGGGTACGTCAGAGGGTCCACCATTCTCTACTACTCCTGTCTCAACCAGAGATATGAAAAAAATGGAGATGGAGGAAGAAAAGTATTGCTTTAACTGTATTAGAGTCGTTGAAATAAAAAGAGTAGCAGGTGGCTATATGATACGACACATGCAGTGTACGGTAACCCAGATAGGAAAGCAACCCTCATAAATACTTACGGACGTATTTCGATCGCCTTGCTTGGTTTATTCTTTCGTCCTACAATTAAATTTTACCGTCTTTCTTCGTTCTGCTGAACGGATTGCCATTATAGCAAGATTTAAATTTAGTAAAAAAGTAATTTTTGTTCGTTGAATATTTCACAATTAGTATCGATGAACAATCATGACAGTCATTATATTTGATTAATTTTTACAAAAATCTTGAACATTTTTGACCCTGGTTTAGCGCTGTACACATATTTTTTTTAGGTAGAGCCAGACGAGTGCCAGTGGCGTGTCTCGTCGTCTCGGCACAGGAGCGTCTGGTGTAACAAGTAGTCAAAATCCACCCTTTCGGGACCCCGGTACATAGAAAGAGCTCTCTCTCTCTCTCCCTCTCTCCGACTCTTCCTCTCGCCTTTACCCGCGTGTTTCTTTCATCCCGGCGTCAAGCGAGCGTAGTGTACACACAGAGAGCAGCAGCAGCAACCATCAGACGAATTTTTGTCATGGAATAGAGATAGAAACCTCGAGTACACTCTCGTTACTCTCCCCCCCCCCTCACCTCTCTATACCAGCAGCAGCAGCGGCACCAGTAGCAGTGCCAGGGCATTAAGTATTCCCGTTGGGTCGGTCCGCCTGGCGCGCGGCGCACGTCCTCGGTCGATGCTGGGCTCGAGCTCGTTCGCTCGCTCGCGAGCTCAGTGGTGGTTCTCGACGCGGCGCTCGCAAAGCCCCCACCGCCGCCGGGATGTCACGACGCCGGAGGTGAGATAGAGCGAGAAAGAGCATCTACACAACCATCCTAGCATACAGTCATAGCTACCACGCATATACATACAGAGGTATAGCCGATGCCGCGGTCGCCGTTGAGTAGGAGACGGCGGACTAGGGAGTGGAAGGAGGAAACAGAGATAGACTGAAAGCCAGTGGAGGTGGCTAAACGCATGCGTCCTGACATCGGGGTTGCGTGAATTCCTGTGGAGGGGATCCAAGCGCTCTCTGTCGCGCTTGTTGACGCTCCACACTGCGATCTCTCTTCGCACAGGGTAGTTTCTACCCCTTCGACTCCTTACGGCCTACGGTACGATCCCCCACCTTGCCACCCACGCTCCCCGAACTCTCTCCCCTCGCTACAACGAACTGCCCGGGCATCCACGGTCGTTCCATTCCGTTCTCGGCACCACAGCGTGTAGCATTATATCCAAAGTCGACAGCATACGACCACCTGCCTGCGCTCTGTCGTTGCTCTGTTGCTGCTACGCGCTTACTCGCCGCCGCCGTCACTGCTACCGCTACTGCTGCTACTACTGCTGGCTCATAGCCGACGCTCCGCTCCACACTCCATTCTACTCTCGGTCTCACTCGCGTACCGATCATCATCAACGCGAGACCGCGCGACAACGAACCGCACAGCACACAGAGCCGCAGTGTGTATACGAACAGACTGCCAGATATTTGCGCGCGCTTAACTTACTTGATCTTAACAATCGTCAGTGAGTGACAACGTTCGACTTTTATCGTGAATTCAACGCTGCTAAATACCAAAACACGTAATTAAACTGAGTAAAGTAAATTGATACATTACGATTGCGTGTAAAGCGTAGCACAGTGCGAAAAGGAGTGAGAAGGCCACACACACGTGCGCGTATCTCGGACCAGTACGAACACATATAGAGAAAAACACGACAAACCTGGCAGAGGAACACGCAGCTGCTTAACGGTCGAATATATCTTGTTCTGAAATCAGTATTTTAGGATTTAGTATTGAGAGAAAGTTTTTTTCTCGTCGAACAAATCGGAAAACCTGAAATTAAAATAATAATACAAACAGGACATTGTTCCCTCGTGACATTATTTCGAGTGTAGTGAAAGCGACAGGTGAAAACTTTCGGCGTTAATATTCCATCGGTCGCACTCGGTGTAATTACGATTTTACGTGATATTTATTGTCGTCAAATCCTGAAAGATTCTCTCGCGATAGTGAGAGAATTTTAAAGTCGGCTTCGAGACGACTCCGACTACTTGGTACTACAACGGTCCCGAGTATCACGGGATACAGTCAGCTAACTACTGTCAGCCGAAGGTTTACACAACGGCGGTCACCACGTACATCACGCCACTCATCACCTCTGAAAAGGTACGAGAAACTGTACCTATAATACGCGCACTATCCCATGACCCAGTGAAAAGTACGTCCCAGTAATAAAAATTTCGAAAAACGGTCGGTATTCTTTATTTTTTCTTTGCATTATCAAAAATTGTAATATGTAGGTAATTATATTTTGACTATGTGCAAAGAAGCAGTAAATTCATGACAATTATGATAAAAAAAAATTTTTTTTATACCATTTGATACCGATTGGTAGATGAAGGTAGTAAAATTATGTGGAAATAAAATAAAGGAGTTTCTAGAACGTCCTGACTGGTAGATACTGTTCCTATTTGGGCCGTCGGGAACGTTGGGACAGAGAGTCAGCTGTCTGGACTCGGTTTACCCTCGGTTCCTTAGTTCTCATCCCTGCGCATTCACTTTTGACAAAGGAACGAGCCCCTCTTTGTTCGAGTCCCGTTCACGCTCGCTTTTCCGCTTTCCATTTATCTTGCGAGCTCCGCTGACTTCGCGTATCTCGTTAAGCCTGAAATTCATTTTATCTCGAAATTCTTGGTGGCTTCCGGGTGATCCTCTCTCTCTCTCTCTCTCTCTCTCTCTCTCTATCGCATAACGGCGCGCTCGTTAAGGATGATGTAGACGAGGGAAAGTGGAAGCTGAGAAGGCAGACGAGAAACCCCGAATGGAGATCCTTCCTCTTTTGCGAATATTTCCGTCCTCGTAGTTACTAGAAAATCTGATAGGGCCATGATTATTATTTTTCTTCTCTCCTCGCTTCTCCCTTTCTTCATTGGAAGAACACCAGTCCATATGTGAGACTGACCTCGACACCACCCACTTTTGGATTGATACTTTTTACGACTTGACCCCCAAGTCCTCAAAGTTTATGAAAATAGTCTCGTAAAACCAGCGGGATAAACGTCGTGACATGTTCAGTTTACTTCCCTAATACTTCCCCACGGATCATTGAACGAACGTTGCTATCTACTTGCCGTTTCATGAATCCACTAACGGAATCCTTACAGCGATATTGATAAAAGTCATAGAGAATATTTTTATTATAATCGCAATTCACTGATTTCAAAAATAAATGTAAAACTAATTATATTTAGGTTTTAGTGGAATTACACAGCTGATATAAATTATGACGATTGATTGACGCGTATGTCGGTAGATAATACAAATATTTTAAAATGACTACGTCAATACGTCTAAAGGTAAACGAACAAGTAGGAATCAAATGTCATGAAAACGAAGTTATTGGAGAGAAAAAAGCACTTCGTAAGAGCCTGAGGAATATTTCGAACGTGCTGCATGAATATATTTCGCTATTCGAAAACGTCGGTAAGAATAAAAAGAAAATGAAGATGGGGGGAGGGGAGTTGCCGCTGGTCGAAATATCAGAGAGCATCGTTCACTCGTGAGCATCGATCTTCCTTAAGCATCGATGAAGCGGGTTCACTGGTAATTTGATCCGGCATTTACGCGTTTTTTTATTTGTCACGTAAAGTCGCGATCTTCGCTCGAGCGTTGCAAGTTCCACCGCAGAGAATTGACTATAGTCGTATCATATCGTTCTCGCGGTATCAGGTGGTCTCGTCTCGGTATCTTAGAGAATGTTGGATTCCATCGATCTGCAAGCAACAACAGTAAAAAAAAAGAAAGTTGTCGTACTTTAGCGACAGTACGACCAGCAATAGTTAGCCAGTGTTTTATCGTCGTTGCCGAGACGAATGAGGGTCGAGAGGCCAGCATTACGAGTTAAAAGAAAAATCTCATTGAAACTGAACCTCGAGTTTCACCGCAGGGGTTCACGAGAAAATCGGGTCTCGCGGTTGCCTAGCTGTGACTGCGAAGTAATCAGGAGGTGCATCGATGGAAACCGCAGCGAGAAAAAGAGAGAAAATACGATTAAAGCTACCCCTCACCGCAGTCAAAAGAAATAAGGGGAAAGAGATAGAGCGATGTCGTTGGAAACCGACGAAGAGCGTCACGGTAGAATAGAGAATCGCAAGAGAGTTGGAAACGACAGAAATTTCTCTAACAAGAGTGAGACGAAGAGTCGGAGAGAGTAGAAATAGGAGAATTAGGACTGATTCCACGACAGAGAAAGAAAGAGAGAGAGAGAGAGAGAGAGAGAGAGAGAGAGAGAGAGAGAGAGAGAGAGAGAGAGAGAGATCGGTCGTCGAGCTGTTTACATCGAAACGCTTTTAAATTCGAACGATTCGACGACTAGAGCACCTTGTTTGCAGTTATATACTATATGTGTGTATGTGTGTATGTATGTATGTATGTATGTATGTACATATATATACATATACAGAGATATATATATATATATATATGCATAGAATAGATCTACACCTATCGTGCATGTACGTTCCTCTCCTGTCTCAGATTCTCGAGGCAGGGAAAGACCCCAGTTAGGATGCGATGTGCACGAGAGACGGGAAATAGAGAAATTTCGCAATACATGGTCCTTGTACACATTTCCGTAAGTTCTTTCTACGCCATAGTCGAGACTATAGCAGCCAGTATGCACAGCAGACGAAGAAGCGGCGCGAGAGAGAGAAGGGCACGAGCCGCCCTCTGACAAACAGCCGAAATGCAAAAGTAGGTTAACTCGACTCGGTTCGCTTCGACCCGCTCTCGGCATCCTCGGCTCTTCTATCTTCCTTTTCCTTCATTCTCGTCTTCGTCCTTCCCTCCCTAAGTTTCGGCCTCGTGCCGATGCCCACCCTCCTGCCGCCCTCCGCGCATCGACAGCCGCAACTCTCCCTCATCTCATTTCAAACAACGCCATGACTCTCTCTCTCTCTTTCTCTCCCCCTTCCGCCCTTTCTCCCTCCATTCCCCTACCTCTTTCTCTGTTTCTAGCTCACTCAAATCTTGATCGCTTTCCATCTAGCATCCTTTTTCATGTTTTTACTCACTCTCACATACTCTAAATCTTTATATATCTCAATCTTTTTCTCCACCGTTTCGCTCGTAGCGCCAGACGGAGGACTCCTATGTCGTCGCGTGCACCCTCGGTTTGTTTCTCTATACTAAAACAGAAGAAATACTCATCGTTGTAGCCGTCTCTGCACCCCGAAACTGATTTTTCTGTGGAATTTCTCGACCTTATTGAGAATCGTCTTTGCCACTCTTGTCGTTGGTGTTGCTGATTTATCTTTGGGCTTTGTGAGTTCTGCTGATTTTTTAGCGGAGAATGCATGGCCATCTATAAACACTGATAAATAGAGACTTCTTTACGTATCCTGAAAAACCTCTGAAATGACAGACGATTTGCTGATATGAACGAATTCCTCTTTCCGTTTTCTACTTGCAACGATTAGTCTCACAGATATACAAGTGGTACTTTATTTACTTTTCTTAACGTGTTTATCTTGAAAAAAACAGACCAATTCCATAGTAATCTATTTGACAAGTTGTAATGAAGAAGATATTTTGTTATATCTCTTGGTACACATTTGGCTATAAGATTATTAGAAAAAAATTAAACTCCTCATCTACCTATTGTGAACGTATGCGTTAACTTTCCTTTCTCTCAGTAGCACGTTAAGAGAATTCGTTCTAATTATCGTTCTCGATGTTAATCATTCCGCCAGAGGATTACATAATGACAAACTAACCAGAGAGATAGCGGCAGGAAAGAGAATATAATGATCCAGAGTATAATTCTGGATAGAGCCGGCGCGCAAATTCGATCGAGTATCGTTATAGAAGTGTAGCGTAAGCCGTCTCGATAATGTGCAGCATTTTGTTATTCGTAATGCGTTTCCAGTTCATGATTGCATTAACAGTCGGTTTTATCGCTGGTACGACTCTACATATATGCAATTAACGATGCGCTTACCATACTAGACGATCGCTGCATTCTACTCTATATCTGTCCGGTTTCGTTACCCGAATGAGCCACCAGGATCTGTACGTAAATTCGTGGATTCGTACAACATTTTTTGTATTTATTCTTTTTTTTTCATTTCCACGGGCCAAAAGCCGGGCGAAACTTACTCAGCGAAACGGACATCATCCCCTCGCGGGCAACTACCCTCGTAAACGTCCAGCCTATACATACTACGCGTGTGTATATACTACTGTACCATAAATTCGGGACTTGGCGCACAACATTGGCTGTTACTGCTCGCCACATTATTAATTAGCCGCTCTCGTAGTCCACTCAGATTTCAACCCGTATCAGTACCGAGAAATAGATAAAATGAAGGTAAAAGGATAGGATCAATTTCACCGCAAAAAAATTATGATTTAGATTCATCAGGCAGTATGCGTTTAAACAAAAATCAATATTTACATATTATATTTTAATACATAAAAAACTATAAACGTCAGAATAGTCTATTTTTTAAATTCTGGGTGAAATGCAAATTCGCGCTCATTATATATAATATACGTAAAATTATTCCAAATTTTATGTAGTCAGAATATTGCTGGTGCGTAGTCGATATTTTGCAGAGTGAAATGGAAATTTAAAAAACTATTTGATAATAAATCAAATATTACGAATTAAATGTACTTTTTTGTAGAGTCAGATATAACGTGTTCATCCCATTCTGAATTACAGCTAGTAGCATAGTGAATACGCTTTAGGATGGAGTGACGAAGATAGGGAAGGGAGTTGGAAAGCGTTGGAAAGAGTGCAGCGAGCTTTCGGGGTTTTACAGCCAGAGTATTAGCAGTGAGTAAAATTAGAGCAGAGCTTTTCGAGTCAGTGTCAGTCGCGTAGAGTGCGACCGAGTGAGTGAACGAGTTGAAATAAAAAACGGGATTGGAAGAGGGATAAAAAAAATAGAAAAATGAGAAAGAGAAAACGTTCGGCTATCATCCCGACATTAATGCGGATCAAAGGAAATGGACGACGAGGCTGGCTGCCTGGCACACAGCAGAGATTCGATGGTGTTGCAGCTGCTGCTCGCTTCGTGAACGTCAGGCGTGTGCCATCCCCGAGGGAACACCTAGTGTTCTACCTATATATCGCTTCCTCGCGAGCTTTTATCTTCGGGCTTAGAGTGACGCGTGATTTTCCGATATGTATCGAGAACTCAAGAGAGGGCAAGAGAGGAGAAAGAGAGAGAGAGAGAGAGGAAGAGAAAAAGAAAAAGAGAAAAAAGAGTGTAGATACTGCGAAGGGTAGCGAAACATCGAGTGGGCAGCGAGTAGTATAAAGAGCGCGAGCATGAGTGCCAGTAGATCTAAGCGAGTGCAGTGGGGAAGAAGGGTTCGATTTTCAATGAAGAGTATTACTCCCAGGCAGGTGCTGTTGGCCGGGCTAGTGCAAACACGTCCACACAGCTAATCCTTTATCGACTTCGACAGCCCATATCGACGAAAGAATTTCACGTCTCTTAAAACTTTCTTCTTACTTCGTTTAACCCGTATATAAACTATGCAATGAATACGTTCAAGCGTTCTAAAGAAGTTGTACAGAATATATAGATATTTCATAATATTTACACAAATTCATTATACAGAAATTTTATCAATAAATACGTTTTCTATTGTTTTTTTTTTTTTTTCATTTCATAGAGAAGCTACATAGAAAGGTTTGCGATGTTTGATAGCATTTATTAACTTGCAAATCAAAGGGTGCGAGTCAGTGATGTAGAAAGTTTTTGATCGCGCTGTACAACTGCACAAGAATGGGACATTTGTTATTTGAATGGACGCTGGTCTCGAAAACCGGTCATGAATTGAATCTCATTTCACGAATGCGTATTCAGAGCATTTACGCATCGAGAGCGAGCACAGGGAGCCGGGTATAGTTGTTTTACATCTGCTCGCGTACTATAACGCATTCGGCACGCATTCGCGCCCTGTGAAATGCGTAATCGACCGGGAATGGTTGCCGTACGAAGGGGTTACGTTCTCTCTCTCTCTCTCTCTCTCTCTCTCTCTCTCTCTCTCTCTCTCTCTCTCTCTCTCTCCCCTCTGTGCGTGCATGCGTGTGTATGTATGGATCTGTGTCTGTCTGTCTCAACGCAAACCGGGCTGCTCGGCACTGTGACTCAAGGTTAACGAGAAAAGGACCTGTTCGCTCGGCGAAGAATTTCGGATTCTTTCTCTTCAAGGCTCATCTCAGTTTTATTATTATTCAACACGTTGCGAAATGTATTGCTCTTTTTGTTGTTTGTTTTCTTTATTTACGAAGGGTCTGTCGTTAAAACGATTGCCGAAAAAGTGCGCGACAAGAACGTGAGATCAGAGGGTGAGAATTGGATTTATGTAAATTTATTTATTTTGGCCTTTCTGCGCAGGAGCAAGAAGAGAGTGTCTCCCGCCGCAACGCTCTCTCGACGATCGAATTTAATTTCCGAAAGTTGCGACGTTCGTTCGGTATCCGGGGGGGTTGCAAGAGTAGCGCAGATTTTCTCTCTCGCACTCGTTTCGACGCGACGAACCCTTCGCGTTCCCCAAATCTGGCCCATTACACCCTATGAGGGTGTTCGCTACTACACCATCCTCGCCTGATGCTGCTATCTTCCCAGTATACTTTTAGTATATATACTGCTGTGTATCCGAAAGCGTCAGGCGTGAGCCAGTCAGCTCGTGGCATTCGAGCCGCGTTGCTATCCTGACTTAAACTGTTTGAGTTGCGACTTTATCGGATTACGAGTGAATCCGGTACCCCCGCCGGCAGCCGCGAGGGTGAGTGTCACCTCGATCGTATAGCCAGAGCTCTCAGGATGGCATGGCACGCTATAAGGGTGTGCGCCTCTGACGAACACATTACAACTTTTCAGAGGCCTATGTTGGTTTCTGTGGGGCACTACATTTTAGTGGAGTGGAACGGATTGATTATAAAGCGTTGAAAACCACAAACCAATAGCGTACGCAAAAGTAGTTTAGAGAATTCTATTGGTGTAATTACAAATTTTAATAATGTTTCGTAATGTTTCTAAAAATTTCTCGAAAAAGAGTTATCAAGAAAAAATTTGTTGAATCTATAATGAGAAGTAAATGTCCTATTGGATAGAGTCTTGAAATGGCGACCAGACAATCAATACTTGTCAAAAAAATTCCTATGATTTTGATCCCGGAGAAATAATCCTGGCGATAATAGAGCTCATACATATATATCTCTCGACAAATGTTACCAATGCGCACGTACGCGGGACCCAGCTCGTATTTATTTGACAACATTCGTATCTCCCGTCTGCATCGCTGTTCAGATATACAACTCACGTGTCGATCACTATTTGGTATGTCATCAGTGTTGCTTTCGCGTTGTTACGGAGCCTCTGAAAATCTTGCAAAATGTAAATTCTTTACCCCGGATTCATAATCTCGCAAACAGAAATCCCGTTGGAGCCAAGAATACTCGATGATATTTAAAACTTTGAGCAACCACGACATAAACAGCTACTGCAACAGTTAATAGGGGTTGGTTATTATTACAGACAGTTTAATCTCAGGGATCGTTAGCTGATTTATGAATTGAGGGAACGATTAACGAATGATCGAATGCGGCTGTTTTGCACGCCAGAACCTCGCGGTACTAGTACGGCCGTTCGGGGTTGTAAAGCCTGAATTCACGCTGGCAATTAATCGCCAACGGTCTTTATTTGTTTTCCTTTGTTAAGAAGAATAAGAGTTCGAGATATTAAAACATGATTTATGGTATATTGATGCTTCAAAAACCAAATACAATAGTTATATACTCTATTTCACTCTAGTTGTTAAAAACGGATACGGAAGTTGTTGTTACAAAGTTAAATTTGTTTAAAGATTTGATGTACTGCACTTATATACGAGTTTACCGTAATATAGTGAATTGATGATATGACTGTTCCTTATGGTGTCAGTTCTTAGACTGACTTTTAAAAGTTCTACTTATGTTTGCAACATCTAAAAAAGATGGTCGTGCCTTAGATTTTTGAAGCGTCTTGAGTCAGTTAATTGATTTGCTGAGAGCCAAACAAGAGGGGATTTTTCCAAGACGTCGAATGAAATTTGAGCGGTTTTAAGTGGGGGCATCAAGATGATTTATGCGCATTGATGTTTTTAGCAGATAAAAGAGAATTCGCGCTAGACACTGACCTATGAATACCCTTGTTGACTCTTGCACTGTACCTGAAGTTATAACCCGCAAACCTGAAGAAAGTATGCGGATTCATAAATAATCCGTTTCGCGAAAACTTTTTCTTGACTGCGACATTTTATTTTTTATGTTTTTATTATAGAAAAAAAATCCGGCTGCGCCGCAAACATTTTATTCCTACCGTTTACGAAGATCTAAGACACCAAGAGATTATAGAAAAACCCCGCGTCTAGAGATTTTTCCATTTCACATATAATTAATATAAATTCGTCCCATATGCGACGGAACAGTGACAATGGACACAAGACGTACCTAAGCGTTTGAGACTTTAAAACGGAACTTTTGAGATAGCATTACGACATAATTCCAAAAGCTAAATTACGAACTTAGGTAAATGATCCCGTGACTGAAAAGGAGTTTCTGGTAGTGGTGTATTAGTCGTCAAATTTAGAATTTGCATAATCGGCATGCGCTCCATAATAATAACAGATTACCAATAAACTATTTGGGACGAGGTCAGAGGTTTTATTGTCACCGTGATGATTTATCTGGAATCAAATATCGGTAAACCCTTTAAACGTATTAAAAGAAGATGTTTTCTCCTTTTTTAGAGCCCTGACTATCGAAAAATGTTGATTTTTCGAAAAGTTAGATGATCCATAATTTAAAAAAAAATCTGAATCTTCAAAATCTGCTAATGCCATTTTGAAGCTTGAGCGATGACGAAAAAAATAAATAATGGATACAGTGGTAAGTTCAGTAAAAAGCAAAGTACTACCTATTTCAATAAGGCTACGCGAAAATTTCGTTTTCTACTATGATTTCCAGAGTTTTTCATAGAAACGAAGCGTGTCTCAGATGATAATACTTAAAACTTGTACAGTTGAATACAAAGTATACTTGAATCTTCAAATAGATTGAAGCTCCCAGCTTATAACATTTTTAAAAGATAGAACAGCTAATAATCCATTCGAGGACTAACAAGAAATATCGAACTTTCGATACAATATTCGTTCCGCAGATACGAGAATATCGTATCCGTCGTGCTTTTTTCGGTAAATAAAGAGCGATGCGATCGACCTTTGGCGCGCGGGTGTCTCAAGGGTGTGTCTGGAGGAGTATTTTCCCCGAGTCACATGCAGGATTCTGGGGTAGAGGTAAGTGTTCGCGGAACATCGAGATCCCATAAATAATGAGGGTGTGTCTGCAGAAGCACCAAAGTCCGCAGACTGGCTTGCGCCGTAGTATTGCCCTGGTCTTCCGAGCTTTGCTCGTTGCCACCAATTTCATACACGCGTGCGGACGCCATGGCGAAGCCCGGAGGTTCACAGATTTCACGTACACAAGGAGCATTAGTGCCTTGGTCGGGTAGTTGTGTGTGTTGCGCTGGCTATTCTGGAGAGATCTCGGTTCACTGCGTGGCTAGCAGCAAGTGGCGAGTTAGGGGAGCGAGGAAGGAAGGGTCAGAACTGCTGCTGCATCTGCTGGACAGTGTGATAGCGAAGCCTGGAGGCGTTCTCGAGGCTGACGCTTTGGCCAGTGGTCCCTGATAACCCGCAGCTAGCAGCAGCTCTCATGTTCACGTGAAGAACTTGCTTCCTCGCCTCCAAGCCCCAGACAAACCCTGTACCAGCCACTATTTACGAGCTCTCCAACTTAACTGGTAAAATGTCAGAGCACGTGAGAAATCGGAGATCGTTTTTCGATCCCAAATACTTATATGACTTTTTGCACTTCAAGATTATTAAAAGGTACTTTTAAGTACACTTAAATTTTGTTATAAATTTATTACAAATTTCGTTTATTCGTTCACAATTTAATAAGAATTTCTAAGTCCTTAACAATTAATTTACGGCAAAAAAAAGTTAAAAGTAATGAACAAAACAGAAATACAATGAAATGAAGTCTGTAACGTAGCAGTCATAAAAAAATCATTAATAAAAATGCACAAAGTCACATACACACGCGTGTTCGCACACACAAACACTGCGTTCATGAAACGAGTTAGAACATTACAAATAGACCGAGATGTGGAACCAGAAAGTGAGAAAAAGTCGATGGGAATAAGAGACGAAGAAAGGAAACGATTGACGTGTATTCCGGTGAACGTTCGTACGTGAGGGAGAAGTCTCGTGACGAGACTCGTAACCTACCGGATGATAACCATTTTACTCAGGAGAATCCTCTCTCCCTCATGCTTTCGTTCGTTTACAGTGGCTCTTACTCCATTTCCCCTCATCAGACTACCGAAGTCATCCCTCAACTATTTCGTAACCCTCCGCTGGGTCTGTTCTCTCTGTCATGCTATCTTTCTTCCTTGCCCGCAAAGACTTTCTCAATTTTGCTGTTTCGCTTTACTTTCTCGCGTCACTGCGCCATTTGCGGTAGATGAATGTGAATTAATTGCTACAGTCATCATCAGTTCTACACCCCTTGCCGATGCCTCCCTCTTCTTTTATTACCGCATACAATACTAACTCACCCTTTCTGCCTTATTCTTTATTCGCATACACGATTAGGAAGACTCGCAGTCTCCAGGTAGATCTTATTAGCGCGTACCGAATTAGAGTCCAGCATAGAATCGTAGATAGTACAAGCTGTCGCGAGATTGATCCAGAAATGCCTCGAGGGTCCGGCGGGGTCACCACTTGACTCAGTGAACGTGCCAGCACGTTTCTCACTTGAGCCTTCGCTCCTGTAATACGTGCTCTCACACTGTAGTACATCGTAGTCGTCCCTCGGGCAACTCCTCAAGAGAGGGAGAGGGTGAGTGCAGTTGTCCACCTGGTCAACTACGGCGCAATCCTCTATAGAATCAGCTAGCCTCCTGCAATTCTCTGAATCTTGCAATTCTCGATTTCTCCTGCATAATACTCCCTGGTACAGTTATACCGGTGCAAGGCAATTCCATTTCTCGCTATACGCTTATACTGTTTCCACCAAATTACCTTGTGTACGTATCCCCTGCTGCGTACTCTGTGCTACGTATCCTGTATGGACACCTGTGTTTACTCCGTTTGAGTACTCGGGGCGTAATTACGTACTATTCGGAACCTCCTAAAAGCTGAGAAATGCAATTCCTAATTATACAAACGTTGAATAACATATTCTGTATACTACCCCATCGCTTCTAGCTTTTTAATTTTGTGGTAATCATGTCACGTAATAAATAATAATAATAATTATTATTATTCAGTAGCACAAAAGGGTTGAATTGTATCCATGTTTTGCTCCAATTTTCGATATCCAACTGTCGGCAAAAAATCGTTTTTCTTATGAATATTCTGAAACTCGTAGTGATCTGCATTCGCCCAGTTCAAGAACGCGGTGCATAATAAAATTCTGTTTGATATAATATGACGAGGTTGGTAGAGAGAGTGGAGGGGTAGTTGGGGGATCTCCATGAAAGAATGAAATCTCGGGGAAATATGTGTCCCGTGAACGATACACAGGAAGGAGAGTGGGCGAAGCAGAAGTAGCAGCACCACAACCAGCAGCAGGTCGTGGGACAGGTTCGGAAAATTAAAATAGTTTCCTCTCTCGTCGCGGGAGAATAAAAAGAAGGGTGAGACCGTCGCGTTTCTCTATCGTATGAGAGAAAGAAAGCGAATAAGCGAAGTAGAATGAGAAAGAGAGAAAAATATGGCGGTGGGGTCGAGTGGATAAGCATAGAGCAGGTAGCTTTTGCTGTTGCTGCTGCTGCATCCTTGCAGCTCCTAGCAGCGCCTCTACCTCTCGTATACGCTAGTTGTCTACTCCCTCGAGCGATGAAACCATAAAGCTACTCCCGGTAAGTTGTAAAATTGTAATAGCCTTCCGGTATTTACATAATACCGCGGCATAATAAGTGGAACTCTCTTCTCATATACAGTCGTCTCTCTGACAATGTTGCTACACCACTGCGCCGAGAGTTTCTCTCGTTTAACATTTCGTTCTCCGTGCACTACCACAATGAGACGGCCCGTACTGAGTCTATGGACAGAAGCTGCGGTTTTTGGTCGTGGTCGGCCAAGTGCATTCGCTCTTATCTGCTGTAACGACCGGCGAAGCGCGTCGTAACTTATATTTTTCGCTTTTTATTCTCTTTTTTCGACCTCGTATCTCATTTGCCATGGAAAAATACCAAAAATACCAAGAAAATAGTACCACTCTTAGTAAGATCTTCCTCTCTGACTTTATTGTCTGACTTCTACAGACAGTTCCTCAACAGTTGTGTTGAATAAATAATTAACAACTGACGTTAAAGTTCTACATTAGTATGAAAACCATTCTCTCGCAGCTCTCGCTTTCATTTTCTCAGTTTATATCCACTGCGGGAGAGGCAACTGGTGGAAAAGTGAATCGTGCCCGTCCCCGCAACAAGTAAAGGAGTTAAGTTCTTGACGAGCCCTTCGATACCGAACCAAAAGTCTCTCTTCCACTTTCGGACCGCCCTTGCACCATCAACCTCTTCATGACCAATCCGGAATGGCATTTCGTGCTTTCTTCCACTCTTTGCACCATTATACTCGTATTACCTTGCTACTTTTCTTTCTACCAGAGCTCGAACGACCTTGCATTGTAGGTAGATTTTCATACGTTAAAACTTATTTTCTATATAGTAACATTTTTTTTGGTTGGTAGTATCCAATTATTTGTACAAGCGTTTCGTAAATTATCGTGTAATTTCACAAATTTGAATTGTGCAATTTAAGAACTCTTTAGGATAGCTTGAAATGTTCTTAACAAGCGCACGACAATGCGTCATCAGACGTTCCGCGAGTTTGTCTCGAGTATCCTCATCAAATTTGGAAGATTTTTCTTTGCTTCTCATTCCCGGAAGTCGTCACAGTGTTTCCGATATCTCCGTAGCGCGAGCTTTTGCTTACTCGCCCGATCTATCCGCCTGTACCAGAGCCGGACCAATCTTCCATCAAAAAACTTGAGTTTCTTCGTCAAGACTTTCTCTTGAGTCGTCGGATTGAGAGAAACGAGTGTTCATTCGAATAAGTAGTCTGCCCGCTGCGTTCGTCCTCTTCCGAGCTGCGCATTTTCCGTCTTTCTCCCGCCACTTGGTCTTCGTGGATGGAAAACCACCCCGAGTTTGCGATTCTTCTCTCGAAAGTCTCGGGGGAGCTTCTTCGTCGCTTCTTTTTCCTCATGGTTAAAAAACGCCAGTGGCTCGAGTCTACCAGTTAGCCGGGCACTCTTGAAGGAGGCTGAAATAAAAACGAGCTAGATTGAGAGAAGAAAGAGAAAGTGGTGCCCGGGTGGGAGTGAGACCGAGACATTTATTTAATTTTGAGAATCCCGTCACGACGACGGTAGCACAACGATTTCATTTTCATCCCCTAGACTTTATACACTCCGCTGATTAGCCCCTTTTCCTGTCTCTCGGCTCCTCGGCTTTTTCTTGGTAGGCCCTTGCTTCGCGAGAAAGTATTACGAAGTCTTGAGAACGAAAGGACTCCGATATAGAGGCCACGATGAGCACGAAGGCAACGTCGTCGACTCAGCTGTTCGTTGAGTGAGCTAAAAAGAAAGAAGGAGAGACTGCGAGTGAACTGATGCTGAAACGCCTACAGAAAAGGGAGTCCACAGAGCGAAGCTTCGCTCTGTGTATTATTCTTCGTAGGAGATTCGCCAAGATAGAGAGGTCTAAGCTAGCCATCACTGAAATTGCCCTGAGTTTACTAGCTTGCATACACCCCGTCCTCTATCCTCCATATTTAGCCAGAACTCTCTTCTCTCTTTTCCTCTCCCACACTCATGTTAGTTCTCTCCATTTACTATGTCTATACAGTATCTCGTAGTCTTTCTCCACCTTACAGCTCCATCTGGCAGTACAACCGACACAGCATCCAGCTGCGAAATACTTCACTCCCGTCCGCCTTTAAAAGCCCTTCGACTGTTCTTCTTCTACCCTTGTCCCAGGAAAGACGTCTTTTCTATGATTCAACTTCTTCTTCTTCTTCTTAACCGAGACTCCTAGACGAAATGCTGGTGCTCGCGATTCAAGAGCCGGATTATAAAACGATCGTATTATCGGGATTCCGGTCGACTATGGGAGAAGGACTCTTCTTTCTCCTCCTCTTCCTTTCGCCAAGCTTCTTCCAGCTGTCCTCGAATCTCCTTTCTGGTTTTTTTCCTGCCTGCTTTTCCTTTATCCTCTTCGCTATCGATTTCATTCATTTCGATTCATCCCCGAGATAGTTGAGCGCTTTTTTCGCTTCTTCCAATCGCTTGTGCTCCACTTCTTTACCTCTACGTATCCTTTTGGACACTGCACTATGTTCATCTCGAGAAATTCCTATCGCTTATAGCTATTGGATCCCGCCAGAGTAGAAAAAAGTCAAATGTATTGTGCAGCTCTTCAATGAAATATAGGAAAATCGGGGTCAGCTGGAAATAACGGTCACCCTTACAAAGTATCTAGAAATAGTACTGAGAAATCGAGATGGAACGTGCTCTAGTTTCATATAAAAATGGAAATTTAGTAATTGATCTTTAATTTCAATATATTTCGATTCATATCAAGGCAGTTCAAGCAAAGTCGTGACTTCTGGTACAGGTGAATTGTATCCCCCACGAAATGTTCAAAAAAAATCATAACGACAGAGCTGCATCAATTTTCCGCAAGTATTACAGGAATTTTTTTGTATCGTCGATGGAAAACATATTTTTGAGGGGGTACTCAAACTAGGGCACAGAACCGCCGTTATGGTTGTGGCTGCTGGGGCTACTGCAGCGTAGAGGAAACCTTTGCACTCGTTTCACCGGGTCAACGTCAAGTGGAGACGTTTACAAGAAATGTTCTACAATCTGCAGTAGCAGCGCCATCAGCAGCAGCAGCAACGATAGCAGAAGCGGTAGCTAAGGTTCCACCCCACCCTGAACTCAGCCGTCCCGCTCTCGCCCAGCTTAGACCGAGGGAAACTCGATACCTCGGAGCTTTTGCAACTATCGAGAAGTAGGTTCGTACACGTAGCTCGTAAAAGCAAGTGGGTTTCGCTCGAGAGCTCGCCGGCTCTCCTGCGTACCGACTTTTCTATCCCGCACACACTCCGCCGCCATTTCATCGCCCCTCGTACTTCGCTCGCCTGCTGAACCCGCACGAGTATTTTCACCTCTCCTTTCCTCCTTTCTTTTTTCTGCCCTCTTGTACTTCTCTCCACTGGTCGAAGTACCGCGAAGCTTTTTAACCCTATCGCGCTCTCGAGTAACACGGTGGCTGTGCACACCCTCCGTCAACCTCTAATACCTCTCTCTCGCGTTCTGCTACACCTCTATACATGCGTGTACGCACCGCAGGTTTTGGCATAGTCAAGATGCAGGGCCGCCTGCTGCAGTACACTGCCTCGCGTATTAGTTTTTAAAGCCATAAGTGCAATGAAAAACGAGAAAAGAACGAAAAGTCGGCAGGCAAAAGTTCATAAATGGTCTAGAAACATCCGCCTTGCTCGTACTGTTCGGGTAATTTTGCGTACAGTTCGGAAAATTTGAAATCGAGAACGCAAAGGATTCGTTCGAAGCCGTTGGAAGAATTTGCACTAATGTAAGAAGATTGTGTCAAAAAATTATGTGTGGCCTCAGTTTTTCATTGCAATTGCAATTGAATTTGACAAATTAATAATGTTTAAATGTTTTTCAAAGGAATAGTAAACGAAATTCGTTATCGTTAAATACTTGAAATGTTTTCGTTGCAAAGATTGTTGGAAAAATAATCCAAGATGATTTAAAATCACTTGAGCTTTTATCTATTTCTATCTTTTCCTCTTCAACCGCTTCTTGTGCTTTAGCTCCTGAGATGGCCAGTGGCAGCTCGCACTCGCCGTTCATATTTTATCCGAGGTGGCTTCTTATCAATTTCTTTGGTCGGTGCTGAGAACGAGGCGAGCTACCATTTCTTAAGCATTCTATAGTCTCGAAACGAGAGTTTCACCCTCTTGGTTATTCCTTCATCCCTTATTTCGTGCAACTTACGCTGCTGCTTCTCACTTCGCCTCGCAAAGCTATTCGGGATTCCGTCGGGTGGAAGAAAAAAAGCTTTGCCTCCGGCGGCGCGTGAAGAGTAGAAGAGCTACGTACTTTTTTTTTACGTGGGGCTGTAACTCCACCGCAGCTTTTATTTTCGCGTTAGATGTCGTCGTCGACGTTGTCATCGTCTTCGTCGTCATAGTCATTTGCTCTTGAAGCTACCTGAATCGTCGAGAAGAGAGAGATGATGATACCGAGCTCGTTCGCCCGAGTTTCCACTCTATCGCACACCCTTTCAATTCTGCAAGTGACGCTCATCACCGTCAAAGGATAATTACGGTGGCGCATTATTAACTGCGTGTATCGCCAAGCTACAGTATCTGTCTCTAAAAAAAAAAGGAGAAAGCAGATGAAGAGACTCATTCGCGTCTCTCGTCAGGAATCATGAGCTAAATATACAAATAATAGTAGAGCAGCGAAGACGAAAATAAATAGAGATACTGTAGAACACGAGCCAAGTATTCAGGCTATAGTTGACCTGTTATTTATATTTTAATAATACTCGATTCAACTGCATACAATTAAACACGTTCGTGTAAAATTAAAAAAAAAATGTTATTTAGTTCTGATAGATTTATTCTATTATAAAACGAATTATATTTATTTTACAGATGGTGACAAGGACAAAGAAGATATTCGTCGGCGGCCTGTCAGCACCGACGACGCTCGAGGACGTCAAAAATTACTTCGAACAATTCGGCCCGGTGAGTACACAAACGAGGCTCGTACTTAATTTATAGTTTATTTATTGATAAATCCTTGAGGAATTCAACGCGTCTCGACGGTGATATAGATTCGATGATCCAATAAGCGTATTTATAGGATATTGTGCGGAATCAGCAGAGTCGGAGAGACAGAAAGATTAAAATTTGTCGGCTGAATGTAAATGCTACACACGTACAACCATATACCGAAAATCTCGGGCAAAACTTGTCGTGTATTCGCATTTAATCGTTAGGATCTATTGGTGTCGTTCTCTCGTTTGTGTTGTCTGTCTGCCTCGACGTTTTGAAATACCCCGGGCAACGCGCGTACTATGATCGCCGCACGATCACGCTTCACCGTGTCACCATAGTACACTCATTAAATCCGTGGAAGCTTTTGGGTTCCGATGCACCGTGTTGCTCGTTCTCTGCGTGTATCGCAAATGCGAATCAGTGATTTTGACCATGCAAGCTTTGCAAACCCACGCCGCCACAGTGACCAGCGTGACGCATTGGCAATCCCCACACCGTCCATCCTACTATGCTCCGAATGACGTGCGGGCTCGACGAACGTGTATCCGTAATTGTAGTAATTTCTCTCTCTCTCTCTCTCTCTCTCTCTCTCTCTCTCTCTCTCTCTCTCTCTCGCTCTCTCTCGCTCTCTATCGCTCGCTATCCCTCGCTCTCCCTCACTCTCTCACTCACTCACTCACTCTTCTCGCCCGTTACAATTGACTTGAGGTCTTTTTTTATTAAAAAACTGATTCGTAACTCTCATCAAAACATAAAAGGAGCAACAATCCATTATGTTTAGGCTTCAGTGAATTTCGTATTAGTTTCTATATTTGCTTTAGTGAGTGGGTCGTAGAAGCTTCCGCCGTAGTAACTGCAATCTTTAGCTCAACGTGTACATTGTCAGTATTCGTAGAACAAGCGATAGGGTCAGGCTATCGATTCTCCGGATCCCCTAATCGCCCGAATAGTTTACCCGATAGTCCTGGGGCTCCCAGGGATATCCGTTCTTTATCCTTACCTTAACTCCCTGCGAAGGATATTTCAGCTTGTGCAAAGTAGAGAACCAGTGTGCCCCTTGGTATTCTATATTCGCTATGTGCACGAGGGCTAAAAGTGGAGAAAAGCTAACGGTCAGCGAAAGTGATGGCGACTACAAGCAGTTTCTAATAAGAATATTTCGCGCATTTTATATACGGCCTGTCTATTTCGATAAACATTTGTAAGTTTTTTGTCGCACAAAGCAAAACTATCCATCAGAGCCTCATTATCCTGAAGTATATCACGTTTTGAGCTCAAGAATCGGCTAACAACTTGTCTCGAAAATTTATAAATCTACATGCGGACTACGATTACTCCATATAACAATAAATTGCAAAGAAACAGTCTTGAGAAAAATCAGAACAGCCGAAATGAGCGCAATTCAGCGACTCACTCGTAAACGTAACTTGACAAACCCCCTCTACATCCACGATACTCATTGTTATAGACGAAACATGGCATTGCACTGAGTACAAATAGAATAGAATATACCTCACCCGACATTTGCAAACGAATATTTAGAATACATAAAACCACTATGCATATAACAATCACCATACATCACCACTAAACACAAATCTCTCATTCACGTCATGAACCAAACCATAGATGGAATGTACAATGAAAAGCCGTTATAAAAATTCTTTCTATGCAGCATTAATTTACATTTTTCTGTATAAATTATAGCATTATATCTAGACCAAATAAAATCTTGAGGTAATAAGTTTCGGCCGATCGCCTGTTGGCAATTTATGTTATTATAAGCACGCTGTTAAAAATATTTGGAAAATTTATATAATTGTATAGTCAGTTTTTATACATAACCTGATTGTATATTAAATTTTATGTATGAAGATGATGTAAATTTAAAGTACTTGTATGATGTCAATTAAATTAAATTAAATATGTCAGTTTCTGAACTTCCTGTACAATTATATTAATTATCATAAATACATTTCTTAGGATGTATATATTTACTACTACTACTACTGCTACTACTACTACTATTTTTACTCAGGATAGATTTAATTTAGGTGTAGTATTGAATGCTGCGAGGAACTTCGAAAATCGTAAGTCGTTAGATTCAGGTTATTCGTATAAGATATAATTTCCAAATCGGCGATCGAACAACTGTTAACCTATATTGGTTCATAGATATGCATTTAGAGCACATCCATTAATTCACCTAGAACGTGATAGTTTTTTTTCAACAATTCAACAGCTACGTCGACAAAAGCCGATCGATGCTATGAGGCAAGAGAAGTAAGTTTAGATTTTGCGAAAAGTGTATGCATGACTGCGTCTACTACTTCCGTCATTGCCCAGTACATCAGGCGACCATGTGCTGCTAAATCTTATCTCAAAGAATAAGATATTTATTTCAAGCACGTGAGTCATTATTGTACCAACTGACGTTTAAAATTATATTTCCCGTAATTATACTTTGATTATCTAAATTTTGTAGTAAGATGGATGGACCGATAGTTGCCATCCTTTAGCATTTTCAAACTTTGAAGATTTTCGATTAGAAGAATAGATATAAAAATGACCTCGTTCATTTGTAGTCTCGTAATAGGATATAATTCCATATGCTTACAATTAAAATACTACAGTTTCTCAGAGAAATAATGAAATAAGAGAATGATTACGAAGTTTATCAGTTCGCCAGTAGTGGCCATAGGTACTTTTAACGAGTTCCAACATTCCAAGGCGTAAAAGATGTATGGTTATAGAAAGTACTGATATATTACATTTATATACTCATAGGATTTATTTGGAAAAGTGACTAATGCTATAAAATACTAGGAATTGCCGGAAATGGTACAGAAGCCACAACTAATACATTTACCCTATACATACAATTGAGACTTGTTGATCAATAAATTGGGAATCGATACACGCATACATACACGCATGCTTCGGGTCCTAGATACAACTGCTGGGAGCTGCCACTGCAGCACTATATAAAACCTTGTGCACATAGGGAATAGTACCACGTCGAGAGTACCAGAACACCGCAACTCCTCGTTACGCCCCGTTGACCATTCCGGCTGTCTCGAGTTACGGCCGACTTTAGTCGAAAACTTGGTCTCTCCTTCCCCGTCTATACGTACGACTCAGCTATGGCTACAATTTTCCTCAAACTTATACTTCGACAAGAGAGTGCCAAGTGATTAGAGATTCACGAATGCCATTCACGGATCTGCTTAATTCATCCGTCGCTGTCGCGGTATTTCAGGATTTTCCGGGTGAGGCGATTAGTGAAACGCTTATAGAAAATTGAAAAGCCGATCGGAAAGCTCGTAAAAGAGCTTGTAAAAGACTCGAAGAGGTAGAGCAGAGACGTATTCGTTAAGCAGATAATATTTAGAAAAGTCATAGGGGATGACCCACATCGAGAGATACGATCGTCAACCCCGCAAGCTGTTCGTCCTTTTCTTTGATCTCTCTCTCTCTCTCTCTCTCTCTCTCTCTCTCTCTCTCTCTCTCTCTCTCTCTCTCTCGCTTGCTCTCTCTCTCGCTTGCTCTATTGTAAGACGTAGATAAGAAAGGGGTGAAACGTACAAAGGGAAAGGTGGTTACGTACATAGAGATAACACAGAGTCGTTTGCGGATACACATTGAGACGCACGCAAACACGTAAACGGGCGAGGCAGACTCGTAGGATCTTCCGCGTACAGCTTTTGCACCTCCACCTCGTCCTCGTTTTATTCGTCGTCGTGGCTCACCCTCGATTTCTATCTGGGTTCGTTCCATTCCCGCCTCTCTCTTTCTCTCCACTGCGCTGAGCCCCTCGCAAGAAACCATCCTGTCACTTCCACCCTAAAACAATCCCTCGAGTACTCAAACGAAATGGAGAAATCACGCTGTCTTATTTGGTCCCTGATAAAGCTAATGGAATGGCATTGCCAGGCTAATGCTTTATATTTATTCATGTCATTATGCTCGTTGCTAGTACTGTCGATACAGTAACCATAGTTTATAGTATGAAGGATGGCGGTAAACTCATTCGCTAAATCGATTCTCGGCGAAATTGTGATAGAGAGAAGGTGGTAATGGGAGTTGAAATAACGTTCGCTAGCTACACAGATGATACTACGCGCAGTTCTGGTGTACTCGTCGATTTCTTAACTCTTTGAACAATGGTAGCTGATAGATAGAGAGTCATTAGCACTTTAAGACGATGTGATACAACAACTCAGTCGGTAACAAAAACTATAATTCAAATACCTCCGACACCGTTCGTATTTCTTACAAAAACCGAGAATGGGAAACTGTATCATGTGTGAATAACAGAAACATAGATTTTGTTTGTGAAATTTAGTTAAATGTGTATTGAATTTAAAAAACTCAAAAAAAAATTATTATAACCTGGGCTTCATTTTTGTCAATGCATTGTTATTGTGAATATTTGATAAGATAGTATACAAAGATAAAAATTGGCAAGACATTTTAGTTTTCAAGTAATAATCATAAAAATGATAATTTGCCATCTCTGTCAGCTAACGGCGTTTCATAGGTAATTTGCCACAGAGTAGCCAAATACTGCTCCATTTATCGAATAACTATCGCAGTGACGGGAAGAGTGAGGAAGCTTTCGATTCCGTGCCGTCCCTCGGTTTCCTTGGAGGTAATGGCCGTTGTCGATGCAAATTTTGTCGATAAATTACCGAACGTTTGCAGTCCGTCGACCGCCATCCACCTCTCTCTCTCTCTCTCTTTCTCGCTCTCTTCCTTGCTCTCCCCATCGCTCAGTAACCGGAGTCGTAGTAGCAGTCCCTGCGCGAAAAACCCGCTAGAGAGTCTTTCGTCGTCCCTTCTTACTCGCGTCTCGATGGATATAGCACGCGATTTAAAACTTGGACGGGTATATCCAGCAGCGACGTTACTTTAAAAATGAATGGATCTCCTCGAGGAGCGAGGGCGAGGGGGTTCAAAGTGGAAAGGAGGCCCGGTGGTAATACGAGTATACGATGGAGGGAACACTACGCGAGAGACGGTGAAAAAAACGGCGATATGGAGTGGCGAGTGCGAGAGAGAACGTTTAATTGCGCTCGCTTTCAACTTCCAACTTCTCTTCTCGCCCTTTTCTTCTCTATCTTCCTCTCGCTCTTTCGTCCAGAAGATGAGTAAAGGAGAAACTTGCTTGGTTCGTTGGCAAATGAAAGAGTCTTCGAACCTCTCACCGAGTTCTTTGCTCGTGCTAGCTCGCCGGTACTTAAAGGTACGGACTCGAAATTAAGAAATTACGAATTTACGCGACCCGGAAACGGCCGGTTTCCTTCACCCCTTCTTCTTGTCTGCATTTGATCTCCAAAGTGCATACTGCGGTTACTTTGTTCAGGATACTGCACTAATGCCAATGGATTTCGTCATTGCGGTACCGCTCCTCAAGGTTCGTCTAGCGATTTCTTCGCCATTTATCGCTTTTGCGTCACGGATGATGAGATTTTCAGTTTCTTCATGTTTCCCTCTTCCTCTACACTATTCTTTAAAAACTTCCGTGGTGGAAGGTGTATACAGAGATTGGGAACTAACGACCATCTTACCGTGTACCCTCCACCAGGTGAATAAATAAATTTAACTGGGTTGGAGGCGAATCCCAGTAGCACAGCCCTCCAGTCTGCGCGCTTGTCACGTTCGCAAAACGGGATAAATTCCGGACGTCTGACAGCCATTTAAAACAATGCCGTCGCGAATACACGCCATTTGTAACCCTGTGCTGGCAGTGCTTTTGTTTTCACGTTGCTATTCATTCAGAAATACACCCCTTTACGCCCTTTGCGCCCACCCTTGCATGGCCCACGCTCCATTCCTGCTCGAGCTTCTCTCTGTACTATACGCGGTATAGATGTATGTTTTCTGAGTGTACATAACATACACACAAAGCTTGTTCGCAGCTTTAGCTAGATTGTGATACCCTCTAGCACTATCTCTCGCCTTTTCCCTACCCTCTACCTCGACGCTTCTTGCCTACGTCCAACACGGGGTGTTGATAGCGAAAGGAACTTCTGGACTCCCCGTAATTTCTTATTCCGATAAAAATGCAATTAGAAATCGCGACGATAAGGTATAAAGGATGGGTTGAACTGCAGAAAAAGCTTTGACATGGCTCTCTTTGATGATGATACAAAAGTTTGAGCATTATCATTAACTAAATTCTGAACACGGACGGGTGAATGACTGTCGCTATTCCGTCGCATGCAGGTTTTTTACATTGATCCTTCAATTAGAAAATGTAGTCTAAAATAATTCGGAGTGTGGCTTAAAGAGGTTATGAACACTGCAAACATTTTCAAAATCATATTGAACAACGAAATATTAAAATTAAAAAATGTTTACATTTATAAAAGGGTTTCGATGAAAGTTTTGAGTTTTTGAACGAGAAAATAATACTATAAAATAATAATATAAGCGGGAAAAAATACATCGAGATATCTTATTTATCTTTTCAAATTAAATTATCACTATATTTTATGCTTACTTCTTCCGTAATCGTTCAGGGTTTAGAACGACGCTTCAACCAATTTCGCTAAAATAATTTTTTTTTCAAGCATTTTAAGCTGGATCATCAATTTTTACAAATATACCTATTCCTTCATTTTTATTGGCAGATTTTTAAAATATCTCAAGGCTACTAAATGAAAATATCGAGATGCGTGCAACCGAAGAATGTACGTCTGCGTACTCGCTTTCGAAATCAAAACGAAATATCCAAATCGATCAAGACGGAAAAAAATATATAATCAATTGAAATTTAACAAAAAATCAATTTTTTACATTTCGAAGGGTCCAAAATTGAGTTACAAATGTCGTCTTATAATATATTTCATCACCCTATTCGATAGAATTTTTTCTGTTGATTACGAATTGAACCAAATTCTTGTTAAAAGATACTACATGCAAACGGTAGAAGACAATTTTTTGAAATTTTCCCAAAATCTCGGTAGCTTCTCACACATATCAGTACATGTGTATCTGCCAGTAGATCCAGCAGGGGCAGCTGCTGCTGATGTGGCTTGTTTCTCCTTTTTTTCTTCTCGCCGCTTCGGGGGGTGGTTATAGCGGTGCGAGCACAGTCTGTTGGTGATTAGTGCGCTCATTACGCTCACTCCCTCGGAACGCGACGCTAATGATGCTTGCATCTCCCCAGACAAAAGCTCTGCGACAAGCGCACCACCATTTGGTGGCAGCTATTGCTTGCTCAGCTCACTGTTATTCGTGTTGTCTACGATCCTGATGCTCCGAGCTGCAGGACACATACTCTGAAACGCACTAACAGTCGGATCTGAAACTGTTTTTCCCATACATTTTTCTTTTTTTTTTATTTAAATAATTTTTTGCAAGTATGGGAACATGTTTTATCTACTCTATCTACTCTTTAGACTCTTGGGCGAATTCCACTTGACCCAAGAATTTGATCAACGTCTCTTACAAATCTTTCAAATGTAAGAGCGCTTGCCTCATCACATACGGAAATTAAAACAAGACGAGAGCCAAGTTCTCTTGTAACCGAGTAGGTCGAGGGATGCATACACGTACGCCCACTTCCTGTATCACGGTAACCAGGCCGTTCTGGAACCCTCGAGAGCCAGAGGGAACAGACCACCAAGGGAATAGACCATTGTTTTCGTAGAACAATCGCCGTAGCGAGCCAGCAGTGAATTCCGAACATTGTTTGCAAGAACTTCCTTCACTCCGGCTGTTTCGCCACCCGCTCGTTCCCGTTTATAACTCTCGGTTGGTGGTATGCGTACGCGGTTGGACGGTTATCCATCGTTTGATCGATCGATAAGCCACTCTCTGTTCCCCACTGCAGTCTCGTGAGATAATTCGACGTACAGTGGATTAATTAATTGGACAATTTTGTATTACAGGTAGACTCTGTATATAGCGAGAGGGTGAGAGTCCTTAGATTCGTTCCGTATCGCAGAATTCAGAGAAAAATTGGGGATAAAGAATGTCACCCCGAGTGCCATTTCCATACCAACCGAAAATTAATAAATTGCTTAAACTTGGGTCGATTCTCTCTGCCTCGAGTCCTGGGATAAAGGACCTTCATAAATTTTGTTGCTCGAGGCGAGCGTCTGCCTCTATCTTCACGCATTATCTATCCTCTCTTGTCGTAGGAAACGTTGGCGCCAACATCTTATGGCAAACCGAAATTCGTCGCCACTGGAATAATCGAGGAAAGTCACTAACGTGTTTGTCGAGTAATTCTATCTCTTTACTTCTTAAAAACGTTTCGCTTCAACGAAAAAAGAAATCGGTTTATCAATCGAGGAGCCAATCAAATAAATGTCTTCATATATTAATAATAGATCTTTGGAACCAATAAAACCATCGAGAAAAAAAATTCCTTTCAGTCAAATGAGTTTTATTTAAATCACGGGCTAATCAAGTTTTATTTGAAGTCAATAAAATTTCATATTATACTAATATGATGATAAAACTATAATAGAAAACTGAGGTTGCACTGTTTTTGAGTGCATCGTCATCGATACGTGAAACCTTTATCCATCGCAAAACAAGCGCACAGTCTCGCATCTGCAGTCCTCGTCGACCACTCAAAGCCACCCCTTTAAAAACCGATGACGCCGCGAAAAAAACGTAGCGCTACGTTAGAATTTAGTGTCGACCGTGGGGGAGGGGGATGTTTGTCCGACAAATATTTGCAGTTTGAACGCGTTGGAGTGTGCATTTTCTGCAAGAACGTGTAGAAGTAACTGCACGAAAGTGTGCGAACGTGAGCATTCTGGAGAGGACCGTACGGCGCCAGCTTACTACCCCCGATGGTTCTCCCCAACCCTCTCCGGTCCACGCTCAAGCGCTCACAGTCGGATCTGCGACTATCCGTGTTTTCGCGAATCAGACTCGATTGATCAAACGCTTGGTCATTGCGCATTCATATTCTTCTCCTAGGCATTCCCTTCCCTCTCTCAGCCCCTCTTTATTCTTCGCCTATATTCCCTAGAAGGTATACGATCGCATGCTCACTCTTTCGCCCTATTCTTTCTCCACTACTATGCTCCCGCGAGGTTGGCTGGGTAGAAATGTGCGCTCGGCTTATTCGACATTCACCCCTTACATTTCTCGCCCATCGTCGTCTTTTTTGCTCTCTTCCTGCTAGTTTTCGAATTTTGTGAGAGTCATTTCGCGTCGAGGTTCGCGATATTGACCAGAGGCTTTTCTAGAGGATCTCGTGATGCTCTTCACCGCTGTCGTCGACGGTTGCGCGGATCAAATGGCGCTTGACAATACTGCTGAGCGAGCAGAGAGGCCGAGAGCGAGAGAAGAGGCAACGACGAATAAGAACCTGCATTTAACAGCCCCATTAAACATTAACTGCCCACTGACTTTCTTTCTTCGTACCCTCTCGAACAGTTTCACCCCGGAAAATCGTCGTGGCGTTGGTTAGGAACAGCGAGAAAGAGAGGGAGGAGCAAAGCGAAGGTTGAAGAGTCGCGAGGGGGGTGGATTTAACTTTGATTGCAGCTAACGGGATTCTCGAGGATATAGTAAAGTATATAGAGCCACGTATACGATATATACTGTAGCGTGAAGGATACAGGTCTCCACTTTCAGGAATGGCCTGAATGCACTTGGCTATGAACTCTCAGCCCGCGGGAGAGAAGATGAGATCGGCGCCAGTGGAGGCTCTCGCGCATAGACTCGAAGGAAATATGAAGAGCTGACGACGAAGAGATGACGATGGAGGATGAGAAGAATGGAAGGAATAAAGAGAAGTAGGAGGAGAGCATCGGTGGCTAAAGAGGGTCGTCTCTTCGAAGCGAGCGAATCGAGTGAGAGTGTACAAAGGGCCGGGTTTTAGAGTGAAGAATAGAAGGGGATGGAAGTACGAGAGAAGCGTGTGGCCAGGTTCTCTCCTTGGCCTTATATAACTTCTTATAATTACTCGCGAAGCAGCAGCAGCGGTCGAGGAGGGTGCTCCTTTAACTGCTGTTTAATTTCATTCGGCAATTAACCCCACGTTGGCTGCTTTATCGGCTTTCGAAATTCTCCTCAACGACGAGAGTCTCACTCGATCCAAGCCTTCTCCAGAGGATATATATCTGACGAAACGAGGAGGAATATTCGCAGTTTATTGCTGTTGTCTATGGCATAATCATCGAATCTTACGGATGAGGGTATTCGAGTGGGTACGAAGGATGGAAATGGCTGCGATCGCCGAATTGTGCTATAGCATCTGAAAGAGCACAATGTCGCTTTACGTTTGCAGCATTAAAATTGCTATATCGAAGCGGATAATTATATTACACTGAGACTCGTTGAATTTCTTTTATCAAAATGAAATTTTAAGCTAGCGAATTTTCCGGATCGGTCTTCGATGATTTCCCCGGTGGCTGCGCTTTATCTCGACGATCATTTACAAGTATCGAACCTCTTGGCGGATTAAAATTGTCTGACAAATTAAATTTTCGATCCTTACACTTCGTTAGATCGAGACGACAGATGGAAAATAACATCTTCTGCACTATTAGAAAGGACAATGGTGCACTTTTCAGGAACTATTTGGGTTCAATTTCTCGAATTATACTTTAAATTTCACTAAATTTCATCATAAAATTGTGGCCTAAACTTTATTTTAGTATTATACGAACTGTAAATTATAAAAAAGTTGTTTTAGAAATACTTTTAGTAATAAAAAAGAGTCTTATTGGTGCTTTAGATCATTCGAGATTGACAGATTCTTGACCCTGGCAAGTCTGTCTACCCGCTCCAGTTCTTCTCGTCCCATCTAGACTTTCCCGATATTCTGTTCAGTCTGGTTCTTCTCTTGAAGGTTCTCGTTCGGAAGCCCTTATTCTCGCAGGAAATAACGCTTTGAAAATACCCCGTTGGGTGAGCGTGGTGCACGCGGCACCACCGCAGATGAGGTTAAAATCCAATAGTCTGGCCGGCCGGTTACGTCGTCGTCGCACCCTGGGTGTTTGTCCCGAGCGTGTAACAGCGGGGTGTCGAGGGATTGAAAATAACGCTCGAGAGTTCAGTATACCCCCAGCATCAACCGGTTGTTGCAGGGTTACCCTTGCGAGTTACCGCCGGAAGACGAAACGTTGATTTTCTTGGCTCGCGTACTCAGCTCTTGCCGCCTGGCCTCCGTAACACTCAGTCGCTCTTATTCAATTTCGTGAATAAACCAGCCCCCAGTTGTGAATTTCACCGTTCATCGACAACCCTTCGGTTCGAGCGCGTCAATCGCTCACGCATTTCCGGTCCTCGCACCCACCAAAATTGTCTCAGCGCTACTACCCTACCCACGATAAAACCGTAGCAAAATTATCATCCCGCCCTGCCCCCGGTCTCCAATAACCTCGATTCGATCGTTGAAGTCGTATAACTGATTGCAACTCGATTTCCATTGAAATTTTATCGTTTACAGTCGTATGTGCGCGCTGTCTGCGTAGGGACTAGAGAGCTTTGCATATAGCCCCTCGTTTTCGATTTCGATTTCGTTCGCAGAGGGGTGAAAAGTAGAGGGTTATTCTCCGGGCTGGGAAAAAAATACTCCCGTT
Organism: Cylloceria caligata; assembly: GCA_963942595.1. Classification (NCBI taxonomy): domain Eukaryota; kingdom Metazoa; phylum Arthropoda; class Insecta; order Hymenoptera; family Ichneumonidae; genus Cylloceria; species Cylloceria caligata. The sequence goes on from OZ012709.1 coordinate 8,367,062, forward strand.
TGCATGGTACGATATATATAGTTTTTCTCGCCACCAATGTTTATCCAGGCCGTCATGGTCCGGTGATTTTTCCGCAGCGTTGCTTTGTCGCGCCACATCCGGTGGCTTCCGGTGCACCGTGCTCCACCGGAAGCAAGATGGCCGATGGACGAGGCTTTTTTACTGTGCGTAAAGCTCTCTCTCTCTCTCCCTGCCTCCCTCCCCCCTCCCTCTTTCTTTCTTTTTGTCCCTTTACACCCAAACGTGATGAAATTTCAGCAGAAAGTCTCGTTCTCGCTCTCTCTTTCTTTCAGAGTATGCATGGAAGTGATAATCGCAAGTAAGACAAGTACAGAGAATAGAGCGTAGACATGCTCAGCCAACAGAAAATTTGTGGATAATGTTTTCGTATAACACTTTCTGTACGAATGAATGACCGTCATCGGAGAACTCGTCCATCTTAGAAAACGGGAATTCGCGAAAACCCCTCGCAAGCATCTACCACTTATTGAATGAACGTAAAATAGATTTCAACGCTTTGATCTAAAATATTATTTGGTCACAAACAAATTATGTGATAAAGTTTGGCAGAGCTCCTAAAAATGTAATATGGAAAAATCTAAGAAATCTGATAAATGTACACCCAATATGATAGCTGTAATCCAGTGCAGTAAACGCAATGCTAAATGAAAGTTTGAAAAGAAAAATTATTATACGTGTAGTGAGTGGAGGTGAAGGAGGGTCGCAAGACCTCGTAAGTCCAATTCAATACAGTAAATGGCCAGATGTATATCATGAACAAATGGAATATTGATCACTGGCTTAGCGTTTCGTATTTTTGAACGGGGTCAGTCCATTCGTTCGTCCATCGATCGTGGGTGTCCTGCGGAAAAGGTTGAGGATCACGCGGATACCAACATATGGCATAGATAGATACGAACAGAGATGAGAGCAGTCAAACAGCAGAATCTGACGAGCACCGATTTCGAGCACGTGCCCCACTCTCTCTCTCTCTCTCTCTCTCTCTCTCTCTCTCTCTCTCTCTCTCTCTCTCTCTCTCTCTCTCGGTCTCTCTCTCTCAGTCGTTGTCTCTATCTATCCTAGCTCTCTCTGGTGATGCTATAATGGAGGTAGTTGCCGAGCGGCAGAAACAGCGGCCACCTATGTGCCGATCTCCATCATACGATACGCTATACATTAATACGATAAGCTATTAACAACCAAAAACTCCTGCTCGGCAGTAATCTCAAAACTATTTCTCAATATATTATATTAAAAATTTTCGTTTATCACCGCAATCACTTTTATCCATTTTATTTAATCCATTTTATTCCGCAAATAACGTATTGATTTTCAGTTTATTAATTTTATATTAAGTTCGTATTGATTAAAATATATATCAAACGCTTCAGTAAGAATTATTTCGGGCATAAATAATTTTACTAAGAGTAAGAGACTCCCGACTAATAAAGGGGTTGAGTAAATGAATTAGATCAACAGAAAATAGTGAAATAATAAATTATTATTCGCATATTATATTATAGTCTGGAGATTTCTCAACTCAATTATTATTTAATTACTTTTTTAAATCCATTCTGTTGGTTTCACACTTTTTAAAGTAATACGGCTTCGCGAGTCGAAATGAATGAGATCATACAATTCGTCAGGTAGCCCTCTGGCATGAAATAATGGTAACTTGTAACCACCCAGCTGATCGATCGATATGTTGTGAGGCTAGGAACAGTCACGCACATGGATTTTGATAATGGTAGTAGTCAATTCGATATTTACAGAAAAGAATTTTTATAACTTTTTTAAAAGTCATTTATCTGCGTAAAGACACAACGAATGTCGAAAATTAATTCTCCAAAACCGACACTCCAGAAAATAGAAACGTCATACTGAATGTGAATAGATATTGTACGGGTTCACTTTTTGAAAACATCAATAAGAAAAAATCGAGGTGTAAAAATATGCACGTGGACACTAAACGCATAACTCCCAATATTTGTTCTCCGTGAGGCAGTGAGGAGTAAAACCCACTAACTTAACACCATTTAGTAATCTCATTGTTTCAGTACGATTTTTTAAAGTTTTTCAAAGTCAATGAAAACATTCTATTCAGTTCGATTAAATTCGACATTTGGTTGCTAATGGATTAATATATTTTCTGTCTAAAGCAGCATAGCTGGACAGTGTAAATTCATCTGCTAGGTTTGGTCCATGCAATTAGGATTGATGGGTAACGCGTGTCAAGCAAGCTCAGCCGAGAGATTTCACTGGAAACAATGAAAATCGTGTTTGGATTTTCGCGATAGGGATTCTGACGAAGTAGGAAGCGTAGGAGGAGGAGGTAAAGGGATAGAGAAGCGTTCGGATAGCGTGGATAGAAGCGACGAGGTATGAATAGATAGATAGCCAACAACGAAAATCGTACTCCCTCGCCTCTCTCATTTCGTTGTGTGTCGGTTCCGAGCGTTCGACCGCTCTCTCCCAAGCCACGAGCTTTACGTCGATAAATAATTCGTCCTCGCGCGCGAGTGCTGCGGGGTCGTACCACGAATAGTGCGCGCGGAGGTTTGTACACGCGAGGCAAAGCCCGCCTGTGTATATGACCATATATATGTACACACGGACTCTACGCATTTCGAAACTCACCGACTAACCCTTATCAAACTCCGGTGTCCATTATTCACGGGCTCGCGAATCTATCCGCCTCGGCCGCTGGAAAACATGCCCGTGCTAGCACGTCCACTGTTCGACCGGGGGTTGGTTCCGAGAGCAACCTAGCTGTGCTCCCCACCCCCTTGGCTCCTCCACCAACTCAAACTGGGCGCGCAAACGATTCGCCAAATGCTGGTCCATCGAGCTGGGCCACTTGTCTTTGTATACTACTCCGTTGTTACGTGAACGATTTTACATTCTTTTTGTTTGCTTCCTCAAACAAAAGCTAGAGATGAAGCTTTAAACATTGTTTTTTCGATATTTTAATTTCAAAGTATTTGAAATACGCTGAATAATCCGAAAATCTTAGTTACAAAAAAGGTCCGGTGTCCGCGCGCGCGCGCGATTGTGTGCGTGTGTGCCACGGGTAACTAAAAATTTAATCGGCTTGATTCATCGTGGAAAATTTAGATAAAATTTGTAGGGTCATTGAAGTCATTATGATACCCCCGGAATATTCAACCATTTTCCCCATTCACTGCTCCCCGCTCAAAGCATAGCGAATATATATATATAACCAACAATATTGCTGAATTAATTTTTTATCATCTCTTGCCTTTATAGTTTGCAAGTATAATGCATGTCCTTGAAATAATAAAATGGTTGATTAACTATTTTTGATAAATTTCGAGTAAACTAGCATGTTTATGTTATGCAATGTATTGAAACAAGTCTGCAAAATAGGACCTTGTCAATTATTTTCTCATTATTTACCATCTTTTACAAAGATTCCTCTATGAGAAAGCCAAAATTGATCAATATACTTCCTCATAGAGGTAGCTTCGTGAAAAATGGAGCGTAATAAGGAAGCAATGTCCAAGGGTCTATTTTGCAGGTTTGTTTTCGCATGAGATACGTACCATGACGACTCCAGATATCTAAGATTTATCGCTGCAATGACAAATTCCGTTGCAAAGAATCGTTATTTACGTAGGAATGATGAGCGCGAGCTATCCACTTTTCTTTAATCATTTGGGCACTCGAAAAAGGTTTCGCATAAATCCAGAAAGCACGCATTCCGTGTAAAATTAAATGGCTCGTACATTGGATACACTACGTGTACACATCCGGTTGAGACGAGTGGTCGGCGAGGGTTGTGTTCCCTAAGCGATTCAATCGATCTCAAAAGTTCCGTTTAGTTCGAAAACCTGCCTCCAGGCCGTGAAAAAGAGATGCGTCTTCTCTCAGCCCACGCCGCGGTGACACAGTCGACCGATTTCGCGAAAAGAAATTGCGTACTTGTACCAATTTGTGCGAGTAGATGAATCGCTGATCATTTGTACACCACAGGCTTCTCGCTGGGATTCCAAGAAGAAAAGGATGCGATCGGGTTAGAGAAAGAAAGAAAAAAAGAAAGAATAGAGAGTACGCCTGAGGCTATTCCGTCGATTTGTCAGTCTGTCGATCTCGTTCGCTAATGCCGAGGTAAAATAAAAATGCCAGTAGAATAACATTTTTATTGAAAGCTTAGCCCAAGGCAAAAGGTAAAAAAAGGGAGAAAACCACCCCTAAATTATGCAGTAATTCTTCAAAAAAATAAAGTGAATCCCATATTTCTTTCTTTCTTTCGTTTATTAACAATTGACTTTCCTTTTGCCAGGGTCTAAAGTTACTTTATATCTTATCGCGAGAGTGAGGTATAGAAAAATATTTGAAACCTAAGATACGAGAGGACACGTGTTTCAACACATACAACAAATGACGGGTACGGAAAATTGTGAACCCGTGGGTAAGGTTACGACTGGTGCCGCAGAAAAATGAATATTGAATCAGCAGCCGGTCGCGGAGGAGTACATAGTCGTCGAGACCCTGCGGGATGGTTGAACGGGAGAGGGGGTTAGTAATAGCAGCATCGCTGCTACTTCTTGGATATTCGCGGGAGGGTTGATGCTTGCATTTTATCCTTCGGGGCCAACGTCGTCGCCAGGAACCGATTCTGGCCTTCGAAACCAGTTCTTCCTTCTTCTGTGCTCGTCCATATACCACACATCGTCTTTCTATCTGCGTACCGGACCTTCTTACACTGCGTCTCTCTCTCTCTCTCTCTCTCTCTCTCTCTCTCTCTCTCTCTCTCTCTCTCTCTCTCTCTCTCTCTCTCTCTCTCTCTCTCTCTCTCTCTCTCTCTCTCTCTCTCTCTCTCTCTCTCTCTCTCTCTCTCTCTCTCTCTCTCTCTCTCTCTCTCTCTCTCTCTCTCTCTCTCTCTCTCTCTCTCTCACTCACTCACTCTCTCTCTCACTCTTCCCTTCGATAAAGCCTCTTTCCACTAGCCTACTCGCCCTCGTATCACGCAAAGACTCCACATACCTCCGCACACACGCTCATACATTGATCCGATGAGAGCACCGCAGCCAACATCATATCTCTTCACCAAGCGAGAGCCAAGTTTATTCAATGAAGAATCCAATCGGATACACCTCTCGTCGAGGAGAAAGCGCGTTCCAATTTTTATTTGCTACATTACGTTAGCAAGGGGAGATAAGAAATAGACGCTGAAAATACTCGGAGAAAGGGATGAAAATTTTTCTGTACATCGCAAAGACAAGTATCTATATCTGGTTACTGATGAATCTTAAAATTGGACAAATATAGTTTATTTACATTTTTAACGTTATTACACGGTAATAGTATAATTTTTATGCTCTTTCAACTATTAAATCTTTCGAACAGGTCTTTAAAGTAAAACAATAACTTTCATTCTAAACTTGGTGAAATTCTCGTGTTCAAGGTATTACTGCTCTACCATTAATATCTCAATCTCATTAATCTCCGTTATATCCAGTCTCGTCGACGAGTCGCTGCGTCGAAGGGGCGGATATTATTTCCTCCAAGCATACGTAGGGAATGAGAGCGACAGAGACGGCGGAGAACAGGCGTGCGAGCTGCGTGGTGTGCGGTGCAGTTAATTCGAAAACTTTGGTCCGGGATGCGCGCGCGCCGCGCCGGGTCTCAGCAAGCTCTGCGAACCATAGAACGACCTGACGTAAGCTCGTCCTCTCTCTCCAGCGCTCCGCACCGGACGACTCGAACAAGTCCAATTTGCGATTTTGCAATTCCAATGGCCGCAACGCGACCCTTAGCTAAATATGCAGATCCGACTCGACGAGGAGCGGAGCCTAGGAACGAAGAGGGGATCCGCTTTCCAACCACTCCTACCCTCGGTTCCTCTATTCTACGCCCTCGAGATCGCTGCTATCTAGAACCCACGCAGAAGCAGAGCTTCCTGTCGGAAGCGCATTACTAGCGCGTCAAAATTCGCGAATCCTTCTGATCTCAGCTGCTGCTTCTCAGCTTCCACTGCCGGTGACAGAACGCGATCGAGTTGGACTAGGGCAGAGCATAAAACTATACATGCACATATACAGGAAGGTTGTTATAGCGTAAATATAGCGACGGGTAGAGAACATAGCGAAGGGTGTGATAGAGATGTCAGGGGTTGTCGAGCTTTCGCGTCCCGAGTGTAAGAGACCACTGCAATTTGTACGTCGAACAAAGGTAATTACCGTGTGTGTTGTTAAATTTGTAGTGGACTCGCGGCCTGCGCGAGAGACCGATGCAGTCTACACCTAGAACTGCATGCAACCTTTACTTGCACAATACACTACGTACTTTACTACTGTTGTATGCTTGACTACTCCGCAGACGCCTTTCTCTTACTTTCTGTATTTTCACATTTATATACATTGGGCTAGCTGTAGTAGTCTTTTACTCCAACTCTTCGTATTCAGAAATATTTGTGCCATTTGCCAGTCTGGTCCTGGACGTATCTAATAGTAGAATTGGAAGAATAGGACGCTAACTCGTTCTCACCCAGCGCGCCTCGCACATCGGTGTGCCTGGTTAAGGGTCACTACTATTGCATCTCTCTTGTCCTCTCTCTTTCTCTCTCATCCCTGTCCGAAGCTACATACAATGATTCTGGTCTTTCCCTCGACAATATATTAGAGGTGTAATGCCATGCGTATGTTACCAATATTGGGCGAATATATGGCGAACACGCGGCGAACGGCTGTTATCCGAAACACCGAAACACGTGCTTTCATCCTATGCGCATTTCCGCCTGTCGATGCGTGAAGCGTTTTCGTTATTCTCATCGACGTGATAAAGGTAATGGTTTAATGTCCAACTTACGAGACATGGTCGATGGAGTTGTACTTAATACCCTGTCAATATTGTATAAAGAACTTGATTAACTACAATCACTGATTAATCGAATTGATCGAATCTAGTAAACTACATACTGAAAGTACAATACAAATATATTTCTCTGGCAGAAAAAAACGTAAAGCGACCGGCCTACACATATAGTTAAAACAGTTACAAATGGCTCTTAACCTTTCATCGCAAGAGGGGGAGTGTTAGGGAAGAGAGAAAAGAACGACGCTCAACTCTATAAATTATCTCGCAAGAGTGCCGGCGCTGGCCTCCCTTTCTTTCCTGAGCCCTCTTTTTCTCGCCTCTTGTTCTCGCGCAGTTGGGCACAGTTTTTATGCCATAATCGCGCAGTTAGGGAGATAAATATGACGTCAAGGGCAGGCACCAGCGTCAGGAAAATGTATAACTACCATCCACTCTTGGTTTTTCCCCATCGCACGATGATAAGTGGAACTGGCAAGTGCCTGTTCTACTTAAAAACAAAAAAATTGAAAAATGTTACGCATTTCACGTGAAAATTCGAGCTTTTCGTATATACAAAGATGATGCGGCTAAATATTTCGTTACGGGGGGATGAACTCAGAATGGTTGAAGGAGGATGCGCTTCGGGCCGGACCAGTGTGCCGGTGGTTCGCGTGCGGTCGGCTACTGATTTATTTCCCGTCCGAGTCGAGCGGTGTTACCCCGGATAAAATACATCCAGGGTTAGTCGCCGTGAAATTACCCCTAGTGAGTGTATGCGAGAATTCTGCGCTAGAGGTGTGGTCTTTCAAACTTGGCGGTGTTACCCAATAGCTTCCCCTTTTGTCTTCTTCCTTGATGGATAACGCTCCAAAATCCTGCAAAGATCCTCGCAGAAACTATAACGGAGCAAATAAGAATAATAGAGATACAGAATGCATGAATAGAGTCTATACTACAGGAGAATTGAAAAAAAGAAATAGCATAAAAAATCTGAACGAAGAAGTAAGGAGAGAACCGGAGGAAAGCTTTCGGACCAGAATCCTGCGGATTATCAAAGACCCTCCTTTTCCTTCCGTCTTGAGCATTAAAGTCGTCTGCTAATTGGATCGGACCCCTTCCTCAGTTTCCTCTTTTTTCATGCCATATCTTCCCTCCTAGAAAGAAGCCAGTGAATGCTTTTTCCCGCCATCATCTTCGAGAACGTAGCAGAAGTGAGCTTGACATCGTTGATGAGAGTTTCCCAGTTTTCTCTCTGCTTCCTCGTCATTTGGTAGAGTTTTCGAGATGCTTGCTCTCCGTCGATCGAGTTTTAGTTTATCTCGCGAGGGCACGCGCGTCTATAACAAGTGTTAGGTGCGAAATAGCTGTAGTGAGCTGAAATTCTCGAGCAGAGCGGCTCTCTTTTGGCTCCCCATTCCTTCTACTCATCTTGGCTCATCATCTACTGGCAGATGGGGCGAGAAGAGAGGCGGGAGTACTCGGTAGGATAGGATAGAAAACCGTACACCACCAAGCTCACTCTCACTCTAGGTAGCTAACTCATAACTACGTCACATCCTGCAGGTAATTGAAAACGTTATCTTGTACCCGGGTACCTCCATCCTTACCTACGTTGCCGGGTATGTTCAACTCTCGGTGGAATCGTGATAGGTGGGGATGAAAAGCAGAGGGAGGAAAGGAGTGGAAGCCTCAATCCACCATGGCTGGAAGGTACTTCTCCTGTGCCCAGAACGGGGTGGTAATTAACACCCCTACTCGAGAGGAACCCGGCAGCAAACCCTGATGGTCTCAGCTTCCCTCTTCGCTCGTCTCCCGCGGATAACTCGTGGAAAACTCGGGAAAACTCATGATAGCGCTCTCGCCCTTTTACTTCAGCAGTCTCACTCTAGCTTTCACTCCATTTCTGTCTGCCAGCTTTATTTGACTCTACTCTGCAGTTTCCTTCTCTATCTTGCCCACCCGCGAACACTCTTTCGTTGGGATTGCGAGGGCTGAAGAAGAGTTCGTAACCACAAGTTGTATTCGAGGGAAAATGAGCTCAGGACTTGGTTCGTTTCGTTTCGTTTCGTTTCTCGAAGTTGCTCGGCCCCGTGTTTGTCGAGTGAGCAGCAGAGTGCGAGTGGGTGAGCCATACGGAGGAAAAGGGAAAAGCTCTCTGAGGACCTGGCAGAGGGTGAAGCATAAGACCAACAGCTGAGGAAACGCGCAGTCGAGGTAAAGAGCTAGTTGGAGAAAGCGGGGAATGGAGTTCATTGTATGCGCCGGATTACTGCTTGGTACAACAGCAATCTGGGCAGGCAAACTGGTAAACTATCACGAGTCAAAGAGGCCAGCGGTGGAAGCAGAGATACTCGTGGGGGAGGGAATGCTAGGACTCTAGAGGAATCGATATTCACCTCCGGCCCGCAGCGAGAGCGCGTTGTCTATTCCAGACAAAAGACAAACCAACCAAACTACCAAGAGAAACAACATCCTCTGTGATTTTCTTGAAAATAATACATGTTTGGAATGATGTAAACCATGACCCGAGTTCAAATAATTTTTTTGTTTCGTTCTGACGTTTGAGGATCATATTGAGTAATTTCAGACCTAAGCATTTTTAGATTGAGTGCAAAAATATTGCAATCATACCAACAGCGTGTAGATTTATCATTTTTTGATTTATCATTTAATCTCATGAGAATGAGGACAGGAATTAAGTCAAAAGCGATTAAACATAGAAGCATGGGTAACCCAGATTTTAATATTGTTTTCGTATATCCCAGAGGAAGAGTAGGGTATTCATAAAGCTGTAAAACGGAGCTAAACTACTGAGGTAAAATTTAAGGATTGCAACACCGGGTGTTACCTTTTTCTCTCTTCCTTCCTTGCTAAGTCTTCCTACCGTTATTCCGTAGGCGCATTCCAGGACCCCGTAAGCAAGCGCGTCATCCCAGCTACACATTGTATTAACGGCCGCCTTAATTTCGCCATGCTTCACGACTCTGTAACCTCTGTCTCTCCTATTTTCCTTCAGTCTCTTATCCGGCCTTCTGACCGATGGCGACGACACTCCCGGTGTAAAACACTGCCCTACGTGACTTTACTGTCTCATAAGGTAACTTCCGCCCGACTACCCTACCTTTGTCGTGACTTCTAGACAACTTTTATTGCAATGAACCTACCTGACGTATGCTCGCCACTAGATCTCTTCCTACTGCTTAGTTTATTGTATGCCCGGACCTCCCATTTTCCATTCTCAATAAATTCGCCTTACACCGCCACTATTTGTCTCTCTCTTGAGCTGAATTTTCACCCTCGTCTGGTTGTCACTGCAGGAGCGCGGAGGAAGACTAACCAGTAAGGATTTCTGCGTAACACCCATTTTAATTTGTCGTTAATTAATGGAAAGACATCGAGTCTAGTCGAGTAGAGTGAAGAGAAGAAACCTGGAAAGAACGGGAACAAGTTCGAAGCGGAGGATGAAACACATCAGGCTACTCTACGTGAGCGATACCCATAGATAGCGATACGAGAATATACACACAGACATGTGGAGGAGGCGATATCCACTTTGTGGAGAGTTTGCTGAGAGGTAGAGAAGGCCCTTGCTATTTGTCACTGTCCGTAACAGAAGTAGACGTCAAGGAAAATCCATCCCTTACGTGTCAACCTTCTCTTTCTCGCTATCCTCAAAACTTTGAAGAGGACGGTAGAAGAGATCTTTTCTAACTACAGCGTATCGACCAACATCATCCTCCTACCTCCCTTTTCCCTCCCAGGCTCGACCCTACCACCAACTTTATTTTATTGAGATCATATGATAATTGTGAATGATCTGAGGAAGCTATTTCATGACGACGACTCACTCATTATTATTATTCCTGATCCATGTACCACGCAGACGTCGGAATCTTGTAGGATGAAGGATGCAGCTGAAATACTTTAAGACTCAAATAATCCAATAACATCTGTAGATGAAACTATAATTTGTAATTATTAATTATTTTGAAAATTCATCATTATTTTGTCTTTATTAGTCGTATTCCTTTTTTTTTTCACAAAGCTAGCGCTTTGTAGAATATAAAAGTTCTCGGCGATATCTACTTCCTCATTTTGTACTGTACATTCAACTGCTGCCAGACCAGAAGTGTCCAAGCCATTTATCAAATAGATACTTGCCGAGAAGCCAATCTCGAGGGTCCTTCGCGTCGGGTCGCCGATCGTTTCGGTTTCATCCTTTAGAACTTTGTCCTGTAGCTGACGTTTGCCACAACAACATAAGCAAGTAGTAAGAGTCAGTGTCCGTTCAGGCCCATGTGAGAAAATGAGAGCGGCACAGCAAAAGTGATGCGTCCAGCATCGGTGGCGAGGGACTACACACGAAAAGACGTCGACTCTGTGCTTTCTCTCTCTCTCTCTCTCTCTCTCTCTCTCTCTCTCTCTCTCTCTCTCTCTCTTTCTCCATTGATTAATCGAGGCTGGGCATGTCGAGACTCTGTAACATCCCTCCATTTCGTCCGTTATCCGCCTTGGTTGGACCGTCACTGATGTCGGCGTTCCCGAGTGTTTCCAGAGCCTTTCGCCTCCCTCCATCTCGCACTTCTGATCGCAAGTTCGTCGGAACGCGGGCGTTCTCGCACCCGAGAGCGTGTGCCTCCCCGTGTACTAGTAGCAGCATCGCTGCGACGTTCGCTGCTGTAAGGATGCTATGAAGTGGGTGAAGGCCTCGGTTGGCCGCACATTGCTGCCGATGGCGGGATATCGACTGTCTCCAGGGGGAAATATCACCCCCATCGTCCATACCTCGCCTACCGCTTCACTCCGCCACTGCCCTCACACCCAGTGCAGTTTCATGTCCTCGCAGCACCGCAATACGACGTGAATGAAGAGCTACCACCGCGATAGATTCGCTTCTAATTCGCTTGGGCGCAACGCGTATTAGAATACCACCTTCGTTGCCGACTTATCTTTTATTGATAAACCTACAAGAAACATGCAAATAACAGTTACAAAGACATAGCGATATGCCGTAGCCGAGTTCTTGGATCGAAAGTATTCGTGTCGAAGTAGTTAAAGCTATATAATTATAATACGTCATAATAAATACATGGTTGCCCTCGGAGACTGAAAGAAGGCGGAGGCTTTATAAGCGTTGGGGTGAGGAGTTGAACCCTGGTAAACAACCCTCCGGGAGCGCAGAGAAAGATAAAGGCCCTGGGCGGTATCTACGGACGAGAAATAAGAAGCGTCGGTGTGGAAAAAAGCTCGGTTACGTACCTTCGTTCGAGGATTTCCGAGGAAAGGACAGGATTGCAACTTTCAGCAAGCAGCGCGAGCGAGACAAGAACCTTTCCTCTTTTCCTCATCGTCGTCGTCGTTCTTGTCGCCCCGGGCGGCAAGCTTTATTTATTCGTGGAATAAAAATAAATTCAGCGCGACAGCTACCGTCTCCTGCGTCTCAGGACACTGTGTCGAGGCAATGCGCACCGGTCGCGAACCCCGACAACGTTGAAATGCGATATAGGTTAGTATAATTCCTCGAGGGGAATGAGAAACGCCGGGCCTCGACTGGCACGACCACGTTGACGTTATATGCCCCTTAAAGCCTGCTTCTTAAGCGTTGGATAAAAAATAAATACACGGAAAAAAAATGAACCGAGAATAAAATAATAAGGAGCTGAGATAAAAAAACCTTCTGAGCTCCACATGTATACCTATAAATTTTATTCTTCAGACATGAAAGACGAATGAAATTTTTTTAAATATGGTAAAATTTAGAATAGTAAAAATATAATTATATGATTAAAGTCTCTACTGCAAGATCCGATCCATTCCGGGGACAAAAATATCAGTCGAGGTCAGAACTACAAGAATGTGCGCCAAAGTGCTGAATCGATGCAACAATATACCCGTCAACTGGATAACCGGAATAAGGGAGAAAAATAATGCAAACACCAGACCTGCGCGTTCGAGTTGAAGATGACTTTTCTTAATGTGTACCTATAAACACGAGACAAATCGTTAATAATTTATTCCACAATAAAAATGTCCATTAATTCAACAAACCTTTATCACAAACACTAACATCTCGTCATTACTCATATAACATTTACACATAAATAACAGGAACAGTTAATAATTATGTATACGTTGTGTGAACCAGCCGCGTGGTTAACCGAAATACGTTAACAGTGCTCCAAAAATAAAACCACCGCATGTTGCGAAAATTCACGTAGTGCATCTCATGGTTAGACACTCACTCACAATATCGCTGTGTGAGAACAGCATCAGTGAGATTAATTTATTCATTGTCGAGCAAAGTATTATGGAGGGATTTTAGAATCAATGTGTATCAGCATTAAAAAAGGATGCAAAGTAGAACCTTGCACGTTGTTTCCGCATTCTATTGATCCGTCATCCACACAACCTCCTTTGTAAGGTAGCCTGCTGTACAATTTTGGCTGATCCGCAAAGAAAACTGTGTGGAAGACGGACCATAAGAATGATGACGCAACGTTCTCTACTGTGCATCCTTATTTAAAAGAATCGTACAAAGTGTAACAAATTTTTAGTGATAAGGAAATTAAAAAATTTCAAATGCTTTAAAATATCATTCCTTTAATATATTTTAACGAAAATTGTAGCCAATAACAAAAAACGTACTGCGTAGCTGGTATGATAAATATTAGATCAATTGTTCGATTTTTTTACGAGTTGCAAAATTGCGATATTTGCGAGACTCACCAATCGTGGATATCGAAAAACAATCTTTTATCAAAATCGAACGCCTCTATCAATTTTCACTACATTTCATGCCAAGCAACCCTGAACGTTATTGCGTAATTATATAAGGTTTAGCTCGTTTTGACTAATGTTTCGAAAGTAGAAGTGGTTAAATCTTGACAAATTCAATTTACTATAAAACTAGAACATTTCTACCGATTTTTGTTGCATTAAATCTCTAACACCTCTGAATGATAGTTCCTTACTATAAAAGATTTGAATTCAACTTATCAAAGTGTACGGGAGTTAAAGTAAAAACGTCAATTTTTTAAAAACCTGTAAATCGAGTAAAATCCGAACCTCTTTTGCGATTTCGGCTAAATTCAATACCAAATACCCTTGACTGTTACTTCATTTATGAAGACCGAATTAGCGCAATTGCTGAAAATTTGTAGAAGCTAGAGCGTGCACAGGCTGTTTTTGAAAAATTCAAAACTATATCAAATCTGAATGTCTGCATACATGTTGCGGAAACTCACAATAGCTAAAGAGAGTTTCACTATATTACTTTATCCGCACGTCATTTTCAGCCCGATTAATCTGGTCTCGACGATTGAATTTTGGAAGACACACACATATACACATATGCACACGCGCGCACACACCTATCCTACAATTTTTTAAAAATCATTCTTGTAGACGATTAGATAATTTTTACTTCTCTGACATGAAAATCTCGAAAGAAAAACGTTTATGAAAACAAAGCTTGCAGTAAGGAATTAAAATATGTTAAAAATATTTAAAGTGAAACTTTTTTACGTTGTTCTACATTTCAGTATCGGTGAAGACAGATACTAAGAGCATAGAGAAGAAGATAGGTATCGTAAATTTCCTTTTGAATCGATCGGCAAATCATTTATGAAAACCAACTGGTCTTCTTCCTCCATCTTCTTTCCCTTCTCTAGTTCTTGATACCGTCAAGAAATAACGAGGCTAGGGCGTGGCAGCCGGATGCAACTCGGCATGACTCGTTCCTTCATTCTCTTTCACTGTAGCTCCTTTGTCTTTCCGTCTCGTTGTTCTTTCGCCAGAGAATATACTCTGGGGAAGGCAAGAGAGACGGAGATAATACGAGAAAGAAACGAGAAAAAGGAAGTACGTGACGGGATATGCTAGAGTTGCCTTTACCCCAGGAGTCTGTTTGCCGCTCGGCTCTGTCTTTTTCGGCTTCTTGTCTCGTCTCGACTCTGTTTGGACTCAGCACGGATTGGCCGTCACCATATACCGACTTTCTTCATGTATACCTTCGAGAAAGATAGTGAATTTGAGATGAAGCAAGAGAAATGCTGCGATTCTGTTTTTCTTTCTCTGGCTACCGTAAAAATTTTGTGTCCAGGATGAATTCATTGCTTGGAAAATTAATCACATTGCAGATGCACTACTTTCGCGTAGATATTTGTCTTTCAAGGGATGAATTATCTAATCGATGGCTTCGCAGCATCACGGGAATTCACTCTCAGAGATCAATGAAAGAAAGAAAGAGAGAGAGATAGCGAGAGAGAGCTCAGTGATGCAACAGTTTCAACAAGCTTTGGGGCGCCGCTCTCCTTGAGAGTTGAAAATCCGCAACCCCACTACAGAGCCTCGCAATTAATTAAAGCCCTGGCTCGCGTAGGAGCTCCTAAAGTTTCTCAACGAAGTAATGCGTGCTCCAGAGAGCGACTCAGAACGACTCGCCCACGCTCACGCTTCTGCACCGAATGCTTCGCAAACGCATGTGAGCTGTGCGAACATTTTTCGCAGTATCTCGTTTATTTTCTTTAGTTCTACCCTCGTATTTTTGTTTCTTTTTTTAGTTTTTCACGAGCAGCAACCCTCTGTGTTGCTTCTCAGCGGTGTTATGCCTCAGACCGATACTTACAACATGGTGTACAAAAGTCTGCGCTTACAACCCCTCAGCGCACTCTAGTGCGGGGGCTTGTGTATCGAGTTTCGGCTTTCCACATTGCATATAGCAGGCTTAGGCATCACTCTGCGAAATTAGATGCTTCGCGATGTAGCAGCGAGGGAATGAGATAGTATTATAGTACTCGGAAAGCTGAGTAGTAGCGAGAAGTGACCCAGAACGCACGAGAGTTTATTTTCCTTCTATAGATTTCGCTGCAAACGTATTGAAATATTCGTAAATTCGCCAATCATATATTTTCACAAATTATAAATGTGACGTGAAGAGAATCTGTAGAACTATTTCTTTTGATTTACGAAAAAACTATACAGTGAGTCAGACATAATTACAAAAATTAAATACATCTTGCGAAAGGATTGCACAATTTTCGTAGCGCTCAACAGCCACGCTCGCAATAAATGCTACAGCGTTTCAACTTCATTCGTAAGATTTTAACTTATTCGATTTTTTCAAGAAATTTCTCTTCGTGAAAAGACCGGGGGCTTGCCGGAAGATTGTGATTTCATTTCCGGCGGACACGGTAGCTGCGTGATTGCGTGCACGCGCGCTATCTCCATTTCCCATCCTGCTACGAACCTGGTCGCGCTCTACACAAGAATACACCGCGTCAAAACGTAACACACAAAGTATATACCTACAGCCAATTCTGCATGCCAGATTATACGCATATATGTATAGAACACCGGATTTTTCGCGACGTGGGGTATATGGCAAATATGAAAAAGAAATGGAGGCAACCCCAGATTGTTTGTCGACTGAAAAGCCCGGGTCTATCGAGGAAGAGGCGAGTGTTGCTTAGGTATGAGCTGCACGCAAGCGTGGAAAGGGGGTTGACTGAGGGGTGAGCGAGCGAGCTGGTGGGGCATCAATATTAAGTCCCCGGCGTCTCGAAGTACCGCGGATTTATTAATAAAGTTACGCCAGGGGGTGAGGAGGGGGTAGTTTAACGGCGAGAAAATTAAAAGCTACCCTCCTAAAATTCTCTTTCCGTGCGTACACAGCATTACTCGCTCATAGCCAGGTCGTCATCTCGTGATTTCAATTGAATGATGTTCGTCCCTTGGTGCCTATCAGATAACTATTCCGACTTCCTAAAGGCTGATTATTACATTTTAGAAATAAAAAAGAATTTCAAGCTCAGCTTTAAATGTCAAAAAAATATCATGTAAAAAGAATAAAATAAAAGTAAAATCGACAACCTCTCTTCTGCGTCGCCAGCCATCTCATAGAGCCCGCTTTTTTTCTCTTTGAACAACCCCAAAAGAGGATTCGCAGATAAAGCGCGCAGAACTGCACACAGTATAAGCCCGAGAGAGATGGAAAAGAAGTTGCAATGCGGTTTCTCGTGACCGCGTTGCTGCATATTGTGACGTCGCGCCTAGCACTACAATTACCGTTTGCGAGGTTTCCACCAGGAAGCGCGTCATCCCAGGCCCTCGGGCGAATGCATGCCCTCGGCTCCTGGATGAGCTACTCGAGGCGAAAGCTCTTCTAGACTGACCCTACAATAGCGACGAGACCTCAGCACGATTCTCCTTGTCTCCTCCACCTTCTCTCTTGCTCCATCCTCGTTGTTTTGCTTGTCCTCGCGCCCTCTCCGACACCTTATTAGTACGGGTATACTCCGCCGGACATTCCTGAATGCCTGCTAGTCAGAGACAGGCTTACCCTCTTTTCTTTATTCGTTCAAGCACTCACCAGTAGTAGTACACTGTATACATTTATAGCTGCGCTACACTTTCCCTGACCTCGGGTTATATTTCTGTGCGTTTTATTTAATTAGCCATCTTTCAACGACATTGTTAGTCAGCCTCTCATCCCCCTCTCCTCCCCTGCATGTTATAGGTGTCGGCCAGACTCTCTGCTTTGCTCACCCCCTTCAGAAACCACGTCGTTGCGATGCCATAGTTCAGAAAGCAAACGAGAGAAGACGAGAGAGACTCTTGTACGTGTTCAAGTTGGCCTGACTCGTCGAGGGAATGAAGAGAAGGAGAGCGAGAGGGAGAGAGAGAGAGAGAGAGAGAGAGAGAGAGAGAGAGAGAAAGAGAGAGAGAGAGAGAGAGAGAGAGAGAGAGAGAGAGAGAGAGAGAGAGAGAGAGAGAGAGAGAGAGAGAGAGAAAGAGAAAGAGAGTAAGAGCGTAAGAGAGAGCGAAAAATATGTAGCAAAGGAAGACGAAAGTACAAGGAGTGTTAGTGTGTGCACGGCGGGGGAAGGGAAGGGGGGTGAATCAAGCCTCTTTCAGAAGCTTCATTCAGAGGGATATACAGCTGTGCTTTCGCAACGTGAACTGGCTTCAATCGGCGTCCGTCTCCATGGCTGGCCTCGTTCGTTTCTCGTTTCGTACACCAGAATCCCTCTTCTCTATCCATCTCGCCCCTTTCCTACTTATTCGAAAGACGTGCAGCATGGGCAGCAGTCCTAGACTAGTCGAAGCTACGGAAAGAAGTCCCTCCCGCACTTGAGATAACTCGTAGCCTTGTCGTTTCTCGGCAACGACAGAAGACTAGACTCTTTCGAAATTCAATAAACGTGTCTTCTTCTTTTCATTTGTCTGTTCCACACTTCGTGTATTCGCACTAACTCGGTCGTTGCAAGTTGAAGAAATTTTCGTAAAGATATTCTGAAACGATAAGTTACAGGTGGAAATGCAGCGTTATTGGGTCAAGCAGGACAAAATCGGGTTGAATGAAATAAGGACAAGATATTTTTGAAGTTGGGAACAGTGTAAAAGCGATAACGTTGCTGGTATTTTGACGACGTACAGGAGAAATAGTTAAACGAAATGGGACGACCGCAACCGCACAGTCTACTGTCCAACGAACCATCCACTTGTTAGGGGGTGGTTACAAGTCCCGCGTGGCTGCTGACACCCCTAACGCTAGAATACTCGGGGCTTAGACGGGCGACGACTCAACCTACCGGGGGAACTACTACCCTTTGGACTAGATTACCCAGGGTGCTCCCAGTGGTAGCTAACGGAACGGAGACTCGTCGGTTGCAGTTACTGCAACTAGTGCTCGGTTACTCGGCGTAGAAAGGGGAAAATAAGTTAACATAAGGACTCGTTCGACAACTCTGATACATGCTTTTACAAGACATTTTATTCGTTTTTGTTTTGCACACTTTTCCTGAAGAATATTTCTTACTGTAACTATTACTGGATTACTTCGAACATAATGCATATATTTTTATTATAACGAATTAAGTACGATTTTGAAAATATACAGAAGGTACATCTTCTTTATTACAACGTAATAACGCAAATCGTGCGAGTGGTGATGCATGCAGTCGCATATATTTCATTAAGATCTTTCGGTAGAAGGGAAGCTCGCACCCTCTAACTTTTCCGTCTCGCTCATCTGCGCCCTTGGACCGTAGATTTATAATAGTGCTGAGGGGTACAGCTATTCTCCGGGTTGTCGTTTGGGATGTACAGGGCGCCGGAGGGACCGGACGTAGGCTTGCACTTGACACGTCACATAGTAACGAAGTAGTGACGTTCATGCCACGGCACTTAATTAATTCTGATTAACCCATAATCACGTAGTCGTTTCGCGACTACTAACGCCAGAGCTCGAGGCACCGAGTTCAATTTGTGTCGCCAGCTATTAATTCTCGTCACACACCGCGTCTACGAAATATCTATACATGTTCACTGCTGTATTATACGCGGCTTCGCTCCCTGTATGGGAAATAAGCTACTTCGACCTGCACCTCCAGTTCTTTGAGCTGGAGGACTGACGATCTCGATTGAGTCATTTCACACACCTTTACTACTGAACTCTGATACATAACCTATAAAATATAATACAGCAGCTTCGGCAGCACCAGTAAAAAACATACCCAGTATTGAGAGAAATAATATTTAATACTGTTTAGTAGAAAATAGATGAAGATGGCGTGAATAACGTGAATCATGGTGAAAAATGAAAAAACCTTTGAAAAAATGCATTTTTGGGGCTTTTTGTTGATTTTTATAAAAAAATATTATTGAATGGCTTGCGAATTCACGATCAACGGGCAGAAATACATCGTTGTAGGGATGGGAAAAATTGTTTAATTCTTCTTTCCTTCAGTCTTGGCACATTAAGGGTGATTTACCAAAAATTACTTTAATTCTTTCTCCCCGAATGCGCGACGTCCGTATTCGATATACATTTTATTCGTAATCGCTCAAGCTTCATAATGGGACTTGGTTCATAAGGTTTTTTGTTATTTCCACTTTTTAAAATCAAATCATCGATTTTTTATTCATTTTTGCATACATAACACAAAAAAAAGTTATTGGGATAAATCTAACGATACACTCTAAGTCTACGCACTTCTTTTCGAAATGAAAAAGAAATAGCTAAATCAATTAAACCGTGAAAAGGTTATATTTAAATTTTAATTGTTCCAAAATAGACTTTTTAGTTTTCGAGGGATCTAATGTGAAAAAAATGTCTTTTACCAAATTTAAGATCCTACCTAATCTGAAATTTCCTGTTGATTGCTAATGAAACCAATTTTCAGCTAAAATCTTGAAAATCCATGCGTAATTAAAAAAAAATGTTTAATCTAAAGTTTTCTCATTTGCTGATTTGTTTAGTGAACATTCTTTGATATATTTTTCTGTGTCAAGTACATAATCTTCTTAATGTATTAAAACCTTTAATTTCTCGTAATAAATTATTGATAAATAGCATTGTTCAACTGACTTGAAATTTGTCAAAGTACAGTAAAGAACGCGCCATCGTCGAAAGCGCAGAACAGTGAAAGAGGAAAAGCTCAACGGGGTGTCCGATTTCTGAGAAGAATGAGAGTCGGTGAAGAAAAGTTTATGGTTTCATTCTTCCATTTCCCTCCATCTTTGCGCGAGCGTCGGACGGCTGAAAAGAGGAATGAAGTGAGTCTGTATCGAGCGAGCAAGCAATTCGAAAGTACGTGGGACATTTTCCGCTGCGACGACGACGGCAAGAACGACGGACAATAACGAGTAGTACTATGCTAGCGCCATGAGCGAAGAAGGACGACACGGTACAATGGTTATCTCGATCTCTGCCGGACTCATTGTCGTGTGGCTCGCTTTTTTTCTTCCCCATCCACTACTTGTAGCGTACAATCCCCTCCAGTACGCGTCCACCTCGTTCGCCATATCTTTCACAGCCCCATCCTTTTTTTTTCTTGTGTGAAGGGTTCCATATCCATTTTTTCCCGTATCGGCACCACAGACTGTCGGGGAACAAGGAAATATGTCGTACCACATATACTAATCATCCCACATTACAAAAAAAGGAATGAATAAACGTGGATTTTCGAACGTTCGTAAGCATCAATCATTGATGTCCCATTCACCGTCCGTTTCGCCAGAATGACAACTTGAACAAATGTCAAAAACAGAAACCGGTCTTTCATACAAACTATACGAATTTCTGACAGAGAGAAAAATAATTGCTTTTTTAGAATAGGTTTTTAGAATAAAGCAGACGTTTCGAGTGTGAATAAATCCATCACTCAAAGGCGGGAGTTACACCTTTAAAAAAATATATATGTATATATTCAAAATTCATTCAAGAAATAAAAATGGAAAAATGCACTAACTAAAGTAAGAGGGGCGGAAGGGAAGATCAGCACGTGCATGGTCCCTCGGTCGTTCGTGTGACCGCCAATTTATATTGGTGTGCGAGCTGAACTAATTTCGGTAACAACCGCTCCGGGGCCGGATTGAGTGAGCCCTCGTTTTCCCGCCGGGACGTAGCAATAGTGGCATCGAGTGTAGACTGTCCTTGATTCTCCTCCACGATCTACAAGTATCGAAGGGAACATAACATTTTTTTTTGAGAGTGAGAGAGACCATGGACCACCCCTTCGGCCATGCATGCGAGTCTCGACTACCATGGCTGCCAGCATCGTTCGTAGCACGAAAACACAACGCCACTGCTGCTGCAAGTGCTGCTCTGCTCGACAATGTCCAATTTTCATATTTCATTGAGTTTTATCAGGCCGCGACAGCGCCTGTTTAATTATCATGCTGCCTCTATCCTCTATACATCGCGTGCTTCTTCTCTCTAGTGTTTTTTTTCTTTCTTTTTCATATTCACCCGTGCGTCTCCGTTCTGACGCTTAATTTTTATTCCATGTTAGGTTGATCTTTTTATTTTTATCGCAGATGACCCACAAGTTACAACTACTGGGGGGGGGGGGGGGGGGAACACGGGTCAATGAATTATTCAATTTTTTACTGATCAAATCCATATCATATGCCTTTCAATTGGAGGTCTCTGTAAATCTCTCATGGACTAAAATATATTGTGTGAGATATTGGTCAAAATCTTTTGTTGAAATCATCGTCGTTCATATTTTTCTGCTCATTTTGTACAGCTACATGGAATCCTGTATTGTTAGGGGTTTCTGAGCTACTCTGTCATCAATGTATGACTATTCAATGAGAGATTTGACTACGAGAAAAAATTGAATTTTGTCACGTACCGATAAATCTTCATTTTCCGCGATTCCCGTAGACCTAAAACTCTATATAAATCTAACGGTATCATCGACAAAATTCTAGAATGCAAGCTCTCATTATTAATACTCTCAAAGCACTCCTGTGATCCACATGGCCATTATGCAATATCTCGCTTGATATTGCAAGCTCAACGGAGAGGCAATGAAAGCGTTTCTCGTATCGATACAGCCATAGAATTCCGTTTGGCATACCCGAGCGTGCTTTCGTACTGAAAATTATTATAATAATCATGATAATAAAAAGACTATTAGCGTAAAAAATAAACGCCTGCACGGGGACGCTGTACGAAGTGGTAGTTGCGCCGAGCGAAACAAAGGGGGAAGTGGATCGGCGGGGTTCGGTATTTTTCCGGCGCCTCTTTTCACCGTGTTCTTTTGGTGTAGTCAAATTTTTATGTTCGTTTGCATCGAGGCTGCTGCCTGGACTGACTCAGTCGGTGGAAAAATATTAATTACGAAATTCCGTAAGAGCGGGTTAGCATCGAGCTTTTATTCTGGAAATCCCGGCAATGTGAGTTGGGTTCCTAAAAAAAAAGCTTCGACGTTTTACTTTTAATTTTTTATTTGTTGTTTTGAAATTTTATTCCTCGTTTGCTCGGGTATAACGATATAAAAATAAATCGATGATTCTGTGCAGCGTTTATAATTCTAGTGTATTTCAGAAGACGACAAAAGAGCAAAGTCGAATTCAGCTCTCCGTTTCTATTATATCATATATAAACCCTATTCAAGGTAAATCAAGGATTGCCATTGGTCGCTGCTCATTCGTAACGCACCCTACTTATGGTCGTTACGCGAGCGTCAATGAAAAGTGTAAATCTTGGCGCGTGGAAGCTCCCCGCCTATGTTAATCCTGGTACTTCGTTACCGCGAGTCCGATGCCTCGACATCGGAATGATAAATATTAATCAAAGCACCTCCAAGCAATTAATACACGTAGGAGGGATTGTGACGAGCGCTGCGTCGAGATTATTATTGATTGGACACAACACTGATCGGGTATTATACAGTCTCCGCCGAGAGATGCGTCTCGACTCGCAATAACAAACGATCGAATCTTGATTTCGGTATACAATATCAGGCAGCTTTGCTTCTGAAAGTGTGTCAGTTTTGATACGATAATTAGATCGATGTCCCTCAGTCGCAAAGCTCATAGCATTTGCATCTATCAAAGTAATTTATGGTAATCAGCGAATACACAGTCTTCAGTACAGTGCTGATAAATTTATTCGATAGTAAAATAGCTTTCTCGTTATCGATAATATTTGCGATATGAAAAATATTGTAAAATGCCAAAGGAATTATCGGTATATTTCATCACTAAACAAACCTTAAAGGAAAATTACTTGCACCGAATTACTTTTGCTCCGACAATGGAAACATTTTATTTATTTCTGACAATTGCGAAGGGCAGAAGCACCATTCGAATGAGTTAAATGTGATTTTTTACGATTGTCGATACTTCCCCGGGAATTTCGATTGGATGGTCGCTGCGCAATTCCCAGGATCGAGTGAATCGTGAGTGGAGGGCAAGCATGAGACGGCAATACATACCAGCGTGTTCCCGCTCCCACAACTCATTCCGCACGTGAGAGCGTAGCTTTCATTGTCATATTTACAGAAGTAATGATCGAGCTTTTGATTCCGAGGTGCTCTCTTCCGTTTGCCAGAGGTCCCCCTTGGTGAGCCATCCCGAACGAATGGGTTAACGATAAATAAAAAAGAGAATAAAAAAAAGCCCGATGGGTGAGGATATAGGGGGGGGGTGATGGTAGTAGTACGAGGGTGGGGCGGAGAGTGGAAAAAAGGTCGATACGAGTGTAAACTGACGTAAAATAACTACGGGCGATGGTAGTGTGAAAAAGGTGCTTTTTCATTTGCACTCGACGCGCCATTCGTTGGGTCGAGGCCTTCCTCATCATCCTCTAACTCTCATTCCATCGCTATATGTACGGATGCGTTTTTGTGCGTTTAATTCCTTTCTCCTGGTCACGCGTGGCTCTGCCGCGAGTTTTGCTCTTGTCTCTCTGCACCGTCGATCTCTCGCCCGTCCAGAGTGCTCGATATAAATGTGTATCGGTGTACTCCAAACGTGAATTTTGACCGCGATTAACGGAACTATCACGATTGAAAGCAATTTTGAAACGAGAATACGTGCATTCCCTCCGGTATACAAAGCACATTTTATTTTTGCTATAATTGCCACCGATTTGTTTTTATTCGTTACGCTCACGTTACTTCAATACATGTTTCAGACTCGCATCGTAAATTTAAGGGTTTCTGATCTACTGTAACACTCTTCTCTGATTTATTCATAAAATGAACGTTCAGTTTTTTTTCGATTTAGCTCCATTTAAAAAAAAAGTATCTGGGCGGTAACTGGAACTGGTCTCGATCATAACTTGTGTCGTTGAGCCGATATTATCAAGAGTCGTGAACTCTGTGGGTTTCCGACGCCCCCTTGAGGGCGATGACGACATGGTAGAGAAGGGGTGAGCTCGACACGTCCGTTTTACGGCCTTTGGGGCTGCACACGACCCCGCCAGACATAGGGGATCGCACGGGAGAGCATATAACATATATATACGTACAGCAGTAGTAGCAGCAGTAGGCTCGTAACACTGCCGCTAATTAAACGATTAATCATCCAACGAACGACACAGGACTAACAGGTATACGCGGCGCGTATGTAGAACGCACGATGAATCCGCTATAGAGCCTCCCTGCGGTGCCACAAGTACTGGACCAGTCTCGTTCCCATCCAGTCAGCGCGGCAAACTCACTCTTTCCATCACCGGATGGCCTCAATGTTGAAAAAAAAAATATTATATCCAACGGGCAATTTAATCAATCATACAATTCAAAAAAAATCTCCTACACGTCTATTTACATTTTTGACCATTTGCACAAATGCATTAATCATTAACCAAAACCTAGCTTGCCTGGAACGTCAGGAAATCAATTCAAAGTGGCAAAGATCCGCGTGCAGTCAAACTCGCATGAATTTTAGTAATTTCCAATTATTTTTATCAGACAGAGAATTCAACATTCTATTATTTTTTATTGAAAAATTTTAACCAAGTCTAGTATATCTCTCTGTCGGTATTTGAACGATTGACTAGATTTTATTTATTATTTTTTTCGAATCCCTTGAATATATATCTAACATAGATGACGTTTCGTAATCGAATAGCATCGTTCAATGCTGTGAGAGAAATCACAATCCAGATCGTGGGATTGTCCATCGAGCGAGCGAAGAGTATATATACAGAGTTCCATGGTTATCTCTCTGGTTGGTTCGACTCCACATACACTCGGCGTTCTCTCTCTTTATCTCTCTCCACTTTTCGGTATACTCGCTTTCACGGTCCACGCTTTCGATTGTTCGACGTATCGATACTTGACATCGTTGTACCCATCTATTATTCGATGCGGCCCATGGTCACCGCGCTTTCCTACCCTTGCTTTCTGCTACCGCCTGCTGCTGCCGCTTCAGCTTCGCAGATATATGATTTGTTGCCTTCTTTCGTCATATATTGCTAGACTGAATAACCCTTCTTCCTACGTCTCACCTGTCGCGCACTTTTTTCGAAGAGCATGACAATCTCTGTAAACTACCCTCTCTTTGTGGCGATAGCTCCGTTTATAATCCGAGCTGAACAAAACTGCTACCTACAAGTTATACGATGAGAACGAGCTACGAAAAAGGTCTATTCGTATTCCTATGGCGAGCCACATGTCATACTGACAGGCCGGCCTCCTCCTGAGGTTGTGGTAGGGTGAAAGACAATGAAGAAAAAAAAGCGTGTATCTTATTTCGGGACATAAAGAACATGAGACAGTGAGCTGGTGGTATAACAGAGCTCGGGGATAGCCCTTTGGCAACCTCGAAGCTTTTTCATCCCCTTCGATTTACCGTTCCTTTGCACTGATGCCGACAACCTCTCGCGCCCTCTCATCCTCCCAACCGTATAATCCTCCGATTCTCCCATTATCCTGTTGTTTCTACGCGCACGTGGTCGCAATTTATTATATTTCTTTTATGCCCTCCGCCTGTACCTGAGCAGATCCGCCCTTAAACCTCAATAGGGTTGTTTTTTCTCTCTTCAACTCGGCTCGCTTTCTCCGGGTATATTCACCCTCGATACTGACGTGCACGCAAGAGAGCCACATCGAACCGAACACCTATCCTCCGGCGCCATTATTCGAGCGAAGGGTGAGAAACCTCCCTCGGCGCTACAGGTGTCGAACGTGAGAGATACAGGTGTCGATATGTACGTGAGCTTTCTGGGACGTGCTCACGCTTCTCCTCTACACTTTCAACTGTTACCCTTTGAATTTCTATGTATCAGGAGTACAAATTGAAAATGCGGGATTTTTTTCTATTTTTGAACGTTTATTCTGAAAAAATGGTAACAAATGAATTATTCAAAGTATTGTCCATCGCTAGCCACAACTTTTTCCCATCTTTCTGGCAATTTACGGATACCGTCGCGAAAAAATTCGGCCGGCTTGGCTGCTATCCAGTCATCGACCCATTTTTGGGCTTCTTCGTAAGAATGGAAGCGCTGGTCAGCTAGGCCATGTGTCATCGATCGGAAAAGGTGGTAATCGGAAGGAGCAATATCTGGGCTATACGGCGGGTGGGGTAAGACTTCCCATTTCAGCGTTTGTAGGTATGTTTTGACCGGCGCTGCAACATGTGGCCGAGCGTTGTCATGTTGCAAAATTACTTTGTCGTGTCTTTGCTCGTATTGTGGCCGTTTTTCTTTGAGTGCGCGGCTCAAACGCATCAATTGAGTTCGGTATAGTGCTCCTGTGATGGTTTCGTTCGATTTCAATAGCTCATAATACACCACACCCAGCTGGTCCCACCAAATACAGAGCATGAGCTTGGCGCCGTGAATATTTGGTTTGGCCGTCGATGATGATGCATGGCCGGGGTAACCATATGATTTTTTGCGCTTCGGGTTATCGTAATGGATCCACTTTTCATCACCAGTGACAATGCGATGCAAAAAACCCTTCCGTTTTTGCCGTTCGAGCAGCAGTTCGCATGCAAAAAAACGGCGCTCGACGTCTCTCGGCTTCAGCTCATACGGCACCCAATGTCCTTGCTTTTGGATCATTCCGAGGGCTTTTATACGATGGGAAATGGCTTGTTGTGTCACTCCCAATGAATCTGCGAGCTCTTGTTGAGTTTGACACGAGTCTTCATTGAGTATTGCCTCCAATTCAGCATTCTCAAACTTTTTCACTTGGCCCGGCCGCTCTTTGTCCTCAACGTCAAAATCACCACTTCTAAACCGCACAAACCATCTCTCGCACGTTGAAACCGATGGAACATGACTCGGATAAGCCTCGGAGACCAATCGATGTGCTTCAGCAGCACTTTTCTTCAAATTAAAGAAGTAAATTAAAACTTCCCGCAAATGCTGTTTTGTTGGCACGAAACTCGACATATTGAGAGCTCAAAAAAACTATGAATTTGACACTGCGACAAATTGACACATACTGAAAATTAAAGCTATAAGACGTAGCTTTGACATGAACATAGTCACAGTACTGCCTGATGCGTATAGCGTTAGTAACGCCATCTGTTATCAAACCCGCATTTTCAATTTGTACCCCTGATAGTATACGCTCTATGGTCGGACACTACGAAAGCACACTGATAACTGTTATTATCCGGAAAAATAGGGATACAGATCGTTGAAAAAAATCAGTTGACTACGTGTTTACGAGACTGGTCGAACAAATACTGAGGATAATCTGCTAATAAAATTATAACATTCATGGGGCGTTTACAATATCGGAAAACGATTTGTATTGAGGCCTGGAAATGTACTGTAAGTGCTCTTTACCTTTTAAAACGATATAAAATATAGTCTCAATGTTTCTCTCTCAATCGACTGTGAACGTTTTTTTTCCCTTTCTCATAAAGGAAGCTTTGTATTCGTGAAAGTTTGTTGTCGTTGAGATTATTAGGCCAAGGTGTTCAAAATATCTCAAAACATTGAAAAAACATGGTTTTTTTAAACATTTCTGCATGTATGTATACATCCTGCTTCTTTAGAAGCTCGCAATGCCAAGAAAGAGAAGTTTATGATAGAAATGTCGAAAATATCGTCTCCCTCGGTTCACGAGCTTACGAATATCAGCCCTCTACTACTTCTAAATGCCCGATCGCCTTGTAATTTCGTACATGAATAGGCCTTTATGAAATAAGTATCGTTGAGTTTTCATCACTAGTTTGATTTTAAGGGGGTTTCAATTAATGCTCATTTCATTTTTAAGCTATCAGGCTCATTTTTTCTGCACAAATAAATGATTATGAATAACATTGTACGCTATTGAGTTTAAGGAATATCGACCGAGCCATTTAGATTTGATAAATTTTGTAATTTTTCAAAAACTGTATGATCGAGCCCTGTATAACGAGCTAAACTTTAGGTATGAGTATAGGGCGTTTTTTTACTACTGAATTGATGTTTAAGGATGGTTTCTCCTAGACGTTTCTACTATAAATCAACAAAATGTTTTTATAACAACTCTTGAGTTAGGAAAAGTTTTTGTTTTCAATTACTGTATGTCGAACTTCAACTTCATCAAATATTTGTAAATTAACGTTAGAAGTTGCTTGGTACTGAATATGATTTTTTTCAAAATTAATGAGAATTATTTCGAGCCGATAAGCTAGTATTTAGTACTTAAAGAAGCCTGCGAAGGAAAAACCTCGCGCATTGCCTCCTCATTGTTTCTCACCTTTCACAAAACGTCTATAACGAGGAAGCCAAAATCGATCGACACACTTCCTCATAGAACTGGGATTGTGACAGGTGAAATATAATAAGGAAGCAATGTGCTAGGGTGTAGTTTGTAGGCTTTTTTGGTAGTATTTCCGCAATACTTCGACTATACTACAATGTATAGTCGTAGTATCTAGGATATAACAATACTGCGGGGAGGTTTCTAAATTTACGATTTCGTGAGTGGAAAGAGAAAGTGAAGGGCAGCCCTGAAGGATCGCAAAACTTGCAAACATGAGAGAGATCTTGGTGCTATTTGTCAAAAAGTCTTCTCGAGGAAAATAGCTCACGTGCGAGCGCGGAGAAGCTATTCATCAGTGTTCAGAGTTGAACTAACCTCGCGTAGCAACAGCAGTGTAGTATCCTTCACAGTAAAATCCTGTCATGATTTAGGCCACTTGAAAAAGTATGTGGGATGGTGGATGGCGAGGAGAACGATACGAGAGGCTTGCGGGGGTTAAGACACTAAAGATGGTAAATGGCCAGAGGCTATCTATTCTTTCTCGTTAGCTTCTCGGCTGGTAGTTTAATGTTTTCCGGTAGCGCGTCAGTTCGGTTGGGAATCGAGAGTGAGTAAACAAGCTTGCTTTTGGCTAAGAGGTCGTGCTGCGAACCCGTTCAACGGACAAACTTTGGCCCAGAGATTCGTCGAACGGACTGAAAAGTGGAGGGTCCTATTCTTCACTGGCTGCACTCAGAAAATTAGCCGGACATCATTAACGGCTACTACAACAGATTGTATTTTTGCAGGAAGCCTGGAATAATAGTATGCCCTTTAGGGCTGGTATTTGTTCGACAGAACGAGCCAGGTGGTAAGCGCTGGGACTTAGAAGTATTAAGAACTCGAAGCAAAGGAAAGGAAATCCGGGGAGTTTGAAGGAAGTAGAAGGAAAAATCTCGAGTAACAGAGTATAGAAAAAGGCAAAGAAAGCGAAGGTACGACGATGAAGAACTTTTCTCTCACGATCCGTGTACTCAGCAACCAGGGTGCACAACACAATTAAAGAGATTGCGTGGGTTGGGACTAAAGTTTGTTAGAAAACGCGCATACCAGAGCTCAGTAGGGATTAAACGCGAAGTACTATTGTAACTCACCGGAAAAGGCGCCTTTCCTATGGGTGTATGCTCTCTCATTCCTGATAATTCTTAAAATGAAAGAGCACAAAACTGCGACGTAACCACTGTTTATCTTTCAATCATTGAAAAAGTACGATGCAGACGGTGTGACACTATACTCTTTATACTAGAAAAGATCTTGCACAAAATTGTTTATCCGTCTGATAGATCTAAAAAATCTCTGA